>CAJDSM010001961.1:1784-17304 GCA_903981925.1 Ostrea lurida
CCCTATATAATGATGTGCAAAACTTTGATCCCCTATTGGGGCCTCATCGTACCCCCGGGGGTCAAGATTTAACAAACTTGAATTTCCACTATATCAGTAAGCTTTCATATAAATTCCAGCTTTTCTGACCCAGTGGTTCTTGAGAAGATTTTCCCTATATAATCATATGTAAAACTTTGATCTCTTATTGCATGGGCCCCATTGTACCCCCGGGGGTCATGGTTTGAACAAACTTGAATCTCCACTATATCAGGAATCTTCCATATAAATTTCAGCTTTTCTGGCCCAGTGGTTGTTGAGAAGATTTTTAAATGACACCACCCTATTTTTGCATTTTCGTGATTATCTCCCCTTTGATGGAGGCCTGGTCCTTCATTTGAACAAACTCGATTCCCCTTCACCCAAGGATACGCTTACAGTGAAGTCTAATGAAGGAAATCGTAAGGGTGAAATTGAAAGTTTTTTCAAATGCATGAACTGTGGCGTATCCATATATCAAATTTGAGTTGAATGTGTGCAACCGTTGCAGAGATAATGAACGGAAACGAAAAATTTCTTGATTTTTTCTAAGTTCAAGAGAGCTAACTCTGTTCAAAAATCTGGACATGACCAACTTCGAACTTGACCTGCATATTTCTGTGAAATATCTATATACCAAATTTGAGTTGAATGTGTTTAACCGTTGCAGAGATAATGAACGGAAACCAAATGATGACGGAATAGGGCAACACTATATGCCCCCGGCCATTTTATGGCAGGGGCATAATAACACAATAAATATATTGCATACAAGT
Source organism: Ostrea lurida (assembly GCA_903981925.1). Lineage (NCBI taxonomy): Eukaryota > Metazoa > Mollusca > Bivalvia > Ostreida > Ostreidae > Ostrea > Ostrea lurida. Next base: position 2,579 of record CAJDSM010001961.1, read on the forward strand.
TGTGGGTAACATTATACAATTATTGCCGCTGAGAAGTACATTATATTCACTGAGCCCGAAGGACGAGGTAAATATTTTACTTCGCAGGTGTCTAAAATCATCATATTGACCATAAAACAGCAATATAATTGTGTTATTGTATGATAAAAATCCTTCAAGATTGTTCTTTGCTTTAAAATTATACTGTGGAATCATCATTGTTCGTGGGGGACAATGTTCGTAGATTTCGTGGGACACGAATTATTGTCCCCACGAACATGTTTTATATTCCTTTTAATATTTATCAATATTATGCTGTTCGCATTAATTATCAACTATCACGAAATTAAGTCCCCACGAATCAGCAAATAATTGGTTACCAAAGAACATTGGCACCCACAAATTAAAATGATTCCACAGTAATCAATCGTGGCAAGTGGCAGAGATCCAAAATAGTAGAAGTCAATAAATCCTATTGTTATATTCATTAAATAATAGTCTCTAATTTTTCTATATATAGAGAAAACACTAAACATAATTGATATTGGCTCCAACGAAAAAACTTAAATGTGACAACACACAAACCAGATTACTCGACTGGGGCTCTTGCATTTTCAATGCAGGGCCATAACAAGTCCATTCACATCTGTGTATAACCAAAAAAATGCAACAGAACTCTTCTTTATTATGAAATACTGCATGACAAATAAAACTATATACAAGGCATCAACCTCTCTGGTTTGGACAATTTTTTTTCCAATAATCTTGTGTCTTCAGCCACACGATTGCATCATTTGTAGGGATTACGGCATCAGATTTACATACTTTCATGAGGGAGTTACATGTATCTTCCTAATCACAATTATTAATACTGATATTGCCTCAGAATTTGTCTAATCTATGGTAAACTATTTTTAACAACTAATATGCATACTGGTATTTACACTTTACACAAAGAACTGCCTACATCAAGTAAAACAAAATCTTCAGCATATGAACTACATGTAGCTCATCACCAATTTTCTACAAGACCTATTTTTCTTACCATTCACTACATGCATCATCCTTACTTACATTATCATGAACAATCCTGTACAGTACATTGTAATTGAACACTGACAAATGCAAACTACACATTTATGTTTATATGCTTCTGTTAAAAAAAGCCCACCAAGATGCCCATAGGCCTTAATTAACCTGACTATCATAGCTAAAAACTGGGAGTCTCACATAAAAAAATGTGCATTTAAACCTCAATACAGAGTCTAATGTGCACATGTTCATGATATTTTAAAACATGCATATAATTCCTATTCAGTTGCAGAAGGAAAACAGAGTTTGAAGTATTATAAATCATTTTGACATCCCCCTTCCCCTCCAATGAAACCCCTGGCAGTGCATTTTACAATTTCAGACAAGAACATTATGGACATGTTTAGTTAATCTCCCATGACTGTGAAAATACAAAAGGAAAAAAAAAAATTAAATAAATTTTCATGATATAGCCATATTGGCCCTGCTCAAAATTTTCTAAGATTTAATAATTTTCACTATATGGTCCCATCCAAGGGCCTGAACTCCTGACCAGAGGAGCTATGAATTCCACAATTTTGTAGAAAACTTCATGGGCATCATATTCAATCTTGTACAATAGTTTTTCTCAAATATATATATATGGAAGTAAAGATTTAATATATTTTCACTATAAAGGCCATATTGGCCACACCCAAAAGTCTGAACCCCTTCCCTAAGACCATGAATTTCACAATTCTGATAGAGAGGGCTTCATGGACATCATAACCATGCATTTCGTTTTCTCAAAGTAGAACAGATTTTCAGATTTAGTACACGTTTGCTATATGGGCATATGACCCTGTCCTTGGGCCTAATCTGACCCAGGAGCCATAAATATCACAAATTTATTTGAGGTTTCATGGGCATGTGCATTTAGTTTTTATTCAATGTGTATAAATAATATTTTTTGAAAATTTGGCCTCTTTAGCATACCGTATAAGCAGAAATTTTAGCGAGGATTTATTTTGGCATTATTAGCGAGGGCTTTGTGATCGCTAAAATTAGATATCGCTAATAATTCATTCCAAATCATTGGTAAAGCTTTTCGAAGTAATTGATTATAAAATCGCTAAAATTATTTACCGCTAAAATAAAATTACCACTTTTTATGGAGAAAACGATAAAATTGCGTCTCGCTTAAAATTCTACTTATACGGTATTGGCCAAGCCCATCAAACCCTGGGTTCTTTCAAACTTACCTACAGTTGAGAAGATGTTGAAAATGTAAATTGTTAGCTTCAAATTGTTAGCGACATGACATTATATTATATGAAGGAAAAGTATGGTAGTCACGCGTCATCAAGTACCATTTAATTTTGATAACATGCATGTTTGACTAGCATTAATCAATGATTTAAGGATGTTGTAAGCTGAGCTTTTGAGAACAACTGCGCAGAACGCTATCACAAAGTATTTAATGGTTCAATACTAACCCCATCGATGCAAACATATTACACATTTACAACTGAACCTATTTTGTGTCAATTCAGATTTTGAAAACGTTTGGTAGGGACTATATATTTGTGTAGAAGGATTGATTAATCAAAATGCATAATTTTACAGTTTCTACTTCATCCAATATACCTTCTATTTTTATATCCCCATTCGTATAATTACAGTTTTAGAATAAAAAGATACAAGTAGATGAACTTGGGAAATAGCTCAAATATTGTTATTTATTAATTTTCCAAACAGAATACAATTCTTTAAAAGGTCCAATTCAATTTACTCAAAATTCTGTGCAAATTTTTTTTAAAGTTCCATTTTAAATTTTGAGACAAGACTCTGGATATTACGTGAATTTTAAGAAATTGACATCACTCCTAAAATGTATTTTTTAACTCTGAAATTCGATATTATGTTTTCCGTATATTAAGTGCATATTTCCATTGCAAGTATTTAAATCTTTTTTTTATATCTGTATTGTAAGAACACTGTTTAAAACACTGTAGCTCGAAAAACAAGCATGAAAACCCAAATTTTTCTTTGTAATTTCCCCGATTCTCTTTCAATGTAAAAATTAAAAATACACTTCGCAAAAAAGTTGACATCACTTCAAACCTCACCCTAAAACCTCTTTACTTTAAAATCTGTTCTCTTCATTTAAACTGAACATAGGTTATATCAAAATGCTTCGTGGGTCTCTTGACCTTCAATATATCTGGAGTAGGCTGTAATTATAACATTAGTAGGTTAAAGTACATCCTGGCAAGCATATAAACATAACGTAGATTTTGAAACTATATACATACCCTGGTATAATACATTTTTGAAAAATTATCTTTGTAGAAAAATACCGTATATACTCGCCTATAAGTCGGACATAGACTTTTGGACCAAATTTTTACTCCCAAAATTATAGGCGAGTATATACAGTACTCTGGTTTCAGAAACTTTTTAACATATGTACGTTAATTCCTAATATTGCTGCAAGATCGGGATCTGCAATATTGATGCTAGTTGCTTACTTTTTAAAAACAGTTTTTGTAACGGGAAAAATAAGAGGCTGATATTGCCAAATACTATTTAACTTGGTTAATACAAATAATCAACCCAAAACAAGTCTCATATTGTTCACATAACCCCATTAACACAAAGTGGTTACTTAATGCATGTATCTAACACTTTCATGGAATGCAAGTTAAAACTATCAGGGAACTTTGAGACTTCTCTTCAGATTCCACACATGGCAAAAGTTCCCACACACCTGCAACAAAAGTCAATATAATATCAATGTTTTTCTTTTAATAGGAGAGATTTTAAACATTTTAATCCGAGTTTACACACTGTAGTCACATGGTTTTGAAGTTTTGATAGCCAGGCCTTGATACTTCTGGTTCAAATGGTACAAGTACGAGTTCTCAAATGTGATATGTGCTGTTGAGAGTTATCAAACTGATACAACAGTAAGTGGAAAATGTTTCGATAAAAGAGCAACTGGATGACAGCCATTGTCTCGATACTTTTGGAAAGGGAGTGGTGGGGTGGCTATGACATTTTGTTCATTGGAGTAATTCTGTGGTCTGTGGAACAATGAAATTTAAATTCCATTATTTATTTTTTGAACACTTTCGTAAAATGTAAAAATTTTACCCCGATTTTTTCCAATCTATTGTGACCCAGGGCCATAATTTGAAGCACCAAGGTCCACAGCAGGTTGTTAAAACTGGGCATAAAAAAAGCTTGAATCCACACAATTTGGATATAATTGCATTTGAACATGATTATATGGAGCTGCTACCTTTGAAACATGAGGCCCAAGGGTCTTAACAGTCACCTGAGATATCATGTCTCATATTTGCATTTCAAGCCTCAATATAGAATCTTTTGTCCACATGTCATCATCTTTCAAAATATGTGGAAGCTTGAAGCATAAAAATCATTTCAACATTACTGGGGCAATGAATTTCAAAATTATAGCAGAAGGCTTCATGTACATAACAAGAGGCCCATGGGCCACATCGCTCACCTGAGCACAGCTGCTTCACTAAGAAGAGCAGTAGTTTGGGATTTAGAATGTACCACTGTAAACTAAATCTAACCTATGTCAGGTGGAAGGCATTATCTGAACCAACTTAAATCTACTCCATATCAGGAAGCTTTCAGGAAAATACCCACTCTTCTGGTTCAATGAAAAAAAGATTTTCAAAGAATTTCTCTATATATCTGCATGTAAAACTTTGATCCCCTTTAGGGGCCTCATCACACCCCCTAGGGTCATGATTTGAACAAACTTGAATCTCCTCTATATTCAGGAAGCTTCCATATAAATTTCAGCTCCTTGGTCCAGTGGTTCTTAAGAAGATTTTTAAAGATTTTTCTCTATATAATCATAGTAAAACTTTGATCCCCTATTGTGGCCCATCAGCTTTCCTGCGCCAGTGGTTCTTGAGAAGAAGTTTTTAAATGACACCACCCTATTTTTGCATTTTCGCGATTATCTCCCTTTGAAGGGGCCTGGTCCTTCATTTGAACAAACTTGAATCCCCTTCACCAAGGATGATTTGTACCAAGTTTGGTTGAATTGGCCCAGTGGTTCTTGAGAAGTCGAAAATGTGAAAAGTTAACGGACAGACAGACAGACGACAGACAACAGGTGATCAGAAAAGCACACTCGAACCTTCGGTTCAGGTGAGCTAAAAATCAAGCATTTTCTCCCATCAAATATATATGGAAGTTGAGAAGATTTTGTACGATTTTATACATTCTCACTGTATGGCCTTATTGGCCCCACCCTAATTAGACCTAATCTCAGACCCTTGGGCCATTGAATTTCATTATTTTGAATATCTTCATGGACATCATAATGATACATTTAGAATTTCTCAAATATATATGTAAGCAGAAAAAGAAAACAAGAGGCCCAAGGGCCACATCGCTTCACCTGAGCACAGCTGCTTCACTAAGAAGAGCAGTCGTTTGGGATTTAGAATGTACCACTGTGGGCTAAATCTAACCTATGTCGGGTGGAGGCATTATCTGAACCAACTTAAATCTACTCCATATCAGGAAGATTTCAGGTAAACATCAACACTTCTGGTTCAATGAAAAAGATTTTTAAAGAATTTCTCTATATAACTGCAGGTAAAACTTTGATCCCTAATGGGCCTCATCATACCCCGAGGGTCATGATTTGAACAAACTTGAATCTCCACTATATCAGGAAGATTCATATAAATTTCAGCTTTCTGGCCAGTGGTTCTTGAGAAGAAGATTTTTAAAGATGTTCTCTATATCATCTGCATTAAAACTTGATCCCCCATATTGTGCCCATAGTATCCCTGGGGGTCATGATTTGAACAAACTTGAATCTCCTCTATATCAGGAAGCTTCCATATAAAATTTCAGCTTTTCTGGCCAGTGGTTCTTGAGAAGAAGATTTTTTAAAGATATTTTCCTATATAATCATATGTAAATTTTGAATCCCTATTGGGCCCCATAGTACCCCCTGGGGTTCATGATTTTGAACAAACTTGAATCTCCTCTATATCAGGAAGCTTTCCATATAAATTTCAGCTTTCCTTGGCGCCCAGTGGTTCTTGAAAAGAAGAATTTTTTAAAGATTTTCCCATATATAATCATAGTCAAACTTTAGATCCCCTATTGGGCCCCATAGTACCCCCGGGGTCATGATTTTGAACAAACTTGAATCTCCCATATATCAGAAAGCTATCCTATTAAATTTCAGCTTTCCTGGCCCAGTGGTTCTTAGAAGAAGATTTTTTAAAGATTGTCCTCTATAATCATATGTCAAAATTTGATCCCCCTATTGGGGCCCCATCGTACCCCCGGGGGTTATGATTTGAACAAACTTGAAACTCCTCTATATCAGGAAGCTTTCATAAAATTTCAGCTTTACTGGCCCAGTGGTTCTTGAGGAGAAGATTTTTAAATGAACACCACCCTATTTTTGATTTTCATGATATCTCCCCTTGATGAGGGCCTGGTCCTTCATTTGAACAAAATTGAAGCCCCTTCACCCAAGGATGATGTTATGTACCAAAGTTTGGTTGAATTTGGGCCCAGCGGTTCTTGAGAAGTTGAAAATGTGAAAAGTTTACGAACACGACGACAGACAACGGACCAAATTTTTGGAATCAGAAAAAGCTTCCCTTGAGCCTCGGCTCAGGTGGAAGCTAAAAAACCCAAACAAGAGGCCCCAAGGGCCACATCGCTCACCTGAGCACAGACTGCTTCACTAAGAAAAGCAGTAAGTTATGGATTTAGACATTGTACCACTGTGGACTAAATCTAACCTATGTCGGGTGGAGGCATTAATCTGAAAAAAACCTTAAACCTACTCCATATCAGGAAGCTTCAGGTAAACATTCCACTCTTCTGGCTTCAATGAAAAAAGATTTAAAGAATTCTCTATTATATTCTGCATGGTTAAAACTTGTTGAAAAGACAAAATGTATAGAAAAACTGCTTATGGGGAAATCATTGTAGAATAGACACTCCCAGTATAGGAGTTTATTGCCCTTGACAAAATTTTCTTCCATCATAAACATTACTTTTCACAATCTATGGTTTACCAGATCTTTAAAAAAAAATATTCCATGATTAAAAAAATTCCTCTTAAAGATATACATGAATTTCTATCAAGCGAGAAGTCTAATAAAGATTTTGCAAAAACCTACGACATCACATGTACCCAATACATGAAATCTTCCTAAAACACAAGTTCAACTCCAATTTATAACTGAACCATCAATCGAAATGCATAATTTGTAGGTGGGACCGTCATTTATTTTCAGTGGCAATCACGCCCCTTCGGTTTACAAACAGGTAGGATGTACATACGTCTCGGATTATAGTGAATACAAGCTCCCTGATTTTTTTCCTAATAGTTCAAGAGGGCTAACTCTGTCAAAAATCATCGGACCATGACCAAATTCGAACTTGACCTGCATATTCCTGTGACGTATCCATATACCAAATTTGAGTTGAATGTGTACAATCGTTGCAGAGATAATGAAAGGAAACAAAAAAATTCTGAAGGAAACAAAAAAATTCTGATTTTTTTTTCTAAGTTCAAGAGGGCTAACTCTGTAAAAAATCATCGAACCATGACCATCTTTAAACTTGATCTGCATATTCGTGCGATATATCCATGTACCAAATTTGAGTTCAATGTGTGCAACCGTTGCAGAGATAATGAACAGAAAAAGTTCAAGAGGGCTAACTGTCAAAAATCATTGGACCATGACCAAATTTAACCCGAATAATCCAGTCGTTATATTCCGCTCTCTCTGATCACTACGGTCGGAGAGAACCGGAGACGGGAGGGCTTGAATTATTCGAGTTAAACCAAATTCGAACTTAAACTGCATATTCCTGTGACGTATCCATATACCAAATTTGAGTTGAATGTGTGCAACCGTTGCAGAGATAATGAACGGAAACGAAAAATTTCTGATTTTTTTCCAAGTTCAAGAGGGCTAACTCTGTCAAAAATCATTGGACCATGACCAACTTCGAACTTGACCTGCATATTCCTGTGACATATCCATATACCAAATTTGAGTTGAATATGTGCAGCCGTCACAAAGATAATGAACGGAAACCAAATGATGACGGAACAGGGTAACACTATATCATTTAATTTTATTTCACGTGACACCTAGCGCCGATTCTCATTGGTTGAAACACCTTTTAAGAATTGTGGTGATTTTTCAATCACGTACCTCAACAACAAGTACAGCCTAATAAACATTATTTTGTTACTGTGATATAAAATTACTGTGGAATCATCATTGTTCGTGGGGGACGAATGTTCGTGGATTTCGTGGGTCACTCTTACCCACGAATTAACATCCCCACGAACATGCTTTATTTTCCTTTTAATTGTTATAAATATTATGCCGTTCACATTACTGATCAATTTTACCCCCCCCAAACCCGAATTTTTTCGTCCCATGAACCAGCCAAATTTTGGCTATCCACGAACATTGGCCCCCACGAATTAAAATGATTCCACAGCAAATGATAAGAAATAAATCTTATATTTTTTCGGGTGATGTGCAGGTTATCACCGAGATTCTAGACGGTAAAACTTTTCATCAATGCGCTTTGCGCATTGACGAGTTTTACCTCTAAAAATTCGGCGAAAAAATACAAGATTCATTTCTTATATGCCCCCTGCCATTTTATGGTGGGGGCATAAAAATTGTTACATGCGTTGAATTCATGCCCATACCGTTCGCCATAGTTGACGTCGTTCAAGCGTTTGTGTTAAAAGCAATTATGATCATTGATATATGCGAAACATCACATGAAAGTCAACAGACGAAATGGTTTCTTTTTATACCATTCAGTACTAGATGTGTCGGTGCAACACGAATGCCCCGCTTACAGTGAAGTCTAATGAAGGAATCGTAAGGGTGAAATTGAAAGTTTTTTCAAATGCGAACTGTGGCGTATCCATATATCAAATTTGAGTTGAATGTGTGCAACCGTTGCAGAGATAATGAACGGAAACGAAAAATTTTCTGATTTTTTTCTAAGTTCAAGAAGCTAACTCTGTCAAAAATCATTGGACCATGACCAACTTCGAATGACCTGCATATTTCTGTGAAATATCTATATACCAAATTTGAGTTAATGGTTTAACCGTTGCAGAGATAATGAACGGAAACCAAATGATGACGGAATGGGCAACACTATTATGCCCCCGGCATTTATGCAAGGGCAAAATACACGACAAAATATTTGCAATACAAGTTGTGGGTAACATTATACAATTATTGCCGCTGAGAAGTACATTATATTCACTGAGCCCGAAGGACGAGGTAAATATTTTACTTCGCAGGTGTCTAAATCATCATATTGACCAATAAAACAGCAATATAAATTGTGTTATTGTATGATAAAAATCCTTCAAGATTGTTCTTTGCTTTAAATTATACTGTGGAATCATCATTGTTCGTGGGGGACCAATGTTCGTAGATTTCGTGGGACACGAATTTATGTCCCCACGAACATGTTTTATATTCCTTTTAATATTTATCAATATTATGCTGTTCGCATTAATTATCAACTATCCACGAAATTAAGTCCCCACGAATCAGCAAATAATTGGTTACCAAAGAACATTGGCACCCACAAATTAAAATGATTCCACAGTAATCAATCGTGGCAAGTTGGCAGAGATCCAAAATAGTAGAAGTCAATAAATCCTATTGTTATATTCATTAAATAATAGTCTCTATATTTTCTATATATAGAGAAAACACTAAACATAATTGATATTGGCTCCAACGAAAAACACTTAAATGTGACAACACACAAACCAGATTACTCGACTGGGGCTCTTGCATTTTCAATGCAGGGCCATAACAAGTCCATTCACATCTGTGTATAACCAAGAAAAATGCAACAGAACTCTTCTTTATTATGAAAATACTGCATGACAAATAAAACTATATACAAGGCATCAACCTCTCTGGTTTGGACAATTTTTTTTCCAATAATCTTGTGTCTTCAGCCACACGATTGCATCATTTGTAGGTATTACGGCATCAGATTTACATACTTTCATGAGGTAGTTACATGTATCTTCCTAATCACAATTATAATACTGATATTGCCTCAGAATTTGTCTAATCTATGGTAAACTATTTTTAACAACTAATATGCATACTGGTATTTACACTTTACACAAAGAACTGCCCTACATCAAGTAAAACAAAATCTTCAGCATATGAACTACATGTAGCTCATCACCAATTTTCTACAAGACCTATTTTTCTTACCATTCACTACATGCATCATCCTTACTTACATTATCATGAACAATCCTGTACAGTACATTGTAATTGAACACTGACAAATGCAAACTACACATTTATGTTTATATGCTTCTGTTAAAAAAAGCCCACCAAGATGCCCATAGGCCTTAATTAACCTGACTATCATAGCTAAAACTGGGAGTCTCACATAAAAAAATGTGCATTTAAACCTCAATACAGAGTCTAATGTGCACATGTTCATGATATTTTAAAACATGCATATAATTCCTATTCAGTTGCAGAAGGAAAACAGAGTTTGAAGTATTATAAATCATTTTGACATCCCCCTTCCCCTCCAATGAAACCCCTGGGCAGTGCATTTTACAATTTCAGACAAGAACATTATGGACATGTTTAGTTAATCTCCCATGACTGTGAAAATACAAAAGGAAAAAAAAAAATTAAATAAATTTTCATGATATAGCCATATTGGCCCTGCTCAAAATTTTCTAAGATTTAATAATTTTCACTATATGGTCCCATCCAAGGGCCTGAACTCCTGACCAGAGGAGCTATGAATTCCACAATTTTGGTAGAAAACTTCATGGGCATCATATTCAATCTTGTACATATAGTTTTTCTCAAATATATATATATGGAAGTAAAGATTTAATATATTTTCACTATAAAGGCCATATTGGCCACACCCAAAAGTCTGAACCCCTTCCCTAAAGACCATGAATTTCACAATTCTGATAGAGAGGGCTTCATGGACATCATAACCATGCATTTCGTTTTTCTCAAAGTAGAACAGATTTTCTAAGATTTAGTACACGTTTGCTATATGGGCATATGACCCTGTCCTTGGGCCTAATCTGACCCAGGAGCCATAAATATCACAAATTTATTTGAGGGTTTCATGGGCATGTGCATTTAGTTTTTATTCAATGTGTATAAATAATATTTTTTGAAAATTTGGCCCTCTTTAGCATACCGTATAAGCAGAAATTTTAGCGAGGATTTAATTTTGCATTATTAGCGAGGGCTTTGTGATCGCTAAAATTAGATATCGCTAATAATTCATTCCAAATCATTGGTAAAGCTTTTCAGTAATTGATTATAAAATCGCTAAAATTATTTACCGCTAAAATAAAATTACCACTTTTTATGGAGAAAACGATAAAATTGCGTCTCGCTAAAAATTCTACTTATACGGTATTAGGCCAAGCCCATCAAACCCTGGGGTTCTTTCAAACTTACCCTACAGTTTGAGAAGATGTTGAAAATGTAAAATTGTTAGCTTCAAATTGTTAGCGGACATGACATTATATTATATGAAGGAAAAGTATGGTAGTCACGCGTCATCAAGTACCATTTAATTTTGATAACATGCATGTTTGACTAGCATTAATCAATGATTTAAGGATGTTGTAAGCTGAGCTTTTGAAGAACAACTGCGCAGAACGCTATCACAAAGTATAATGTTCAAATACTAACCCCATCGATGCAAACATATTACACATTTACAACTGAACCTATTTTGTGTCAATTCAGATTTTGAAAACGTTTGGTAGGGACTATATTTTGTGGTAGAAGGATTGATTAATCAAAATGCATAATTTTACAGTTTCTACTTCATCCAATATACCTTCTATTTTTATATCCCCATTCGTATATTACAGTTTTAGAATAAAAGATACAAGTAGATGAGACTTGGAAATAGCTCAAATATTGTTATTTATTAATTTTCCAAACAGAATACATATTCTTTAAAAGGTCCAATTCAATTTACTCAAAATTCTGTGCAAATTTTTTTTAAAGTTCCATTTTAAATTTTGAGACAAGACTCTGGATATTACGTGAATTTTAAGAAATTGACATCACTCCTAAAATGTATTTTTTAACTCTGAAATTCGATATTATGTTTTCCGTATATTAAGTGCATATTTCCATTGCAAGTATTAAATCTTTTTTTTATATCTGTATTGTAAGAACACTGTTTAAAACACTGTAGCTCGAAAACAAGCATGAAAACCCAAATTTTTCTTTTTAATTTCCCCGATTCTCTTTCAATGTAAAAATTAAAAATACACTTCGCAAAAAAGTTGACATCACTTCAAACCTCACCCTAAAACCTCTTTACTTTAAAATCTGTTCTCTTCATTTAAACTGAACATAGGGTTATATCAAAATGCTTCGTTGGGTCTCTTGACCTTCAATATATCTGGAGTAGGCTGTAATTATAACATTAGTAGGTTAAAGTACATCCTGGCAAGCATATAAACATAACGTAGATTTGAAACTATATACATACCCTGGTATAATACATTTTTTGAAAAATTCATTTTGTAGAAAATACCGTATATACTCGCCTATAAGTCGGACATAGACTTTTGGACCAAATTTTTACTCCCAAAATTATAGGCGAGTATATACAGTACTCTGGTTTCAGAAACTTTTTAACATATGTACGTTAATTCCTAATATTGCTGCAAGATCGGGATCTGCAATATTGATGCTAGTTGCTTACTTTTTAAAAACAGTTTTTGTAACGGGAAAAATAAGAGGCTGATATTGCCAAATACTATTTAACTTGGTTAATACAAATAATCAACCCAAAACAAGTCTCATATTGTTCACATAACCCCATTAAAGCACAAGTGGTTACTTAATGCATTGTATCTAACACTTTCATGGAATGCAAGTTAAAACTATCAGGGAAACTTTGAGACTTCTCTTCAGATTCCACACATGGCAAAAGTCCCACACACCTGCAACAAAAGTCAATATAATATCAATGTTTTTCTTTTAATAGGAGAGATTTAAACATTTTAATCCGAGTTTACACACTGTAGTCACATGGTTTTGAAGTTTTGATAGCCAGGCCTTGATACTTCTGGTTCAAATGGTACAAGTACGAGTTCTCAAATGTGATATGTGCTGTTGAGAGTTATCAAACTGATACAACAGTAAGTGGAAAATGTTTCGATAAAAGAGCAACTGGATGACAGCCATTGTCTCGATACTTTTGGAAAGGGAGTGGTGGGGTGGCTATGACATTTTGTTCATTGGAGTAATTCTGTGGTCTGTGGAACAATGAAATTTAAATTCCATTATTTATTTTTTGAACACTTTCGTAAAATGTAAAAATTTTACCCCGATTTTTTCCAATCTATTGTGACCCCAGGGCCATAATTTGAAGCACCAAGGTCCACAGCAGGTGTTAAAACTGGGGCATAAAAAAAGCTTGAATCCACACAATTTGGATATAATTGCATTTGAACATGATTTAGTATGGAGCTGCTACCTTTGAAACATGAGGCCCAAGGGTCTTAACAGTCACCTGAGTATCATGTCTCATATTTGCATTTCCAAGCCTCAATATAGAATCTTTTGTCCACATGTCATCATCTTTCAAAATATGTGGAAGCTTGAAGCATAAAAATCATTTCAACATTACTGGGGCAATGAATTTCAAAATTATAGCAGAAGGCTTCATGTACATTAACAAGAGGCCCATGGGCCACATCGCTCACCTGAGCACAGCTGCTTCACTAAGAAGAGCAGTAGTTTGGGATTTAGAATGTACCACTGTAAACTAAATCTAACCTATGTCAGGTGGAGGCATTATCTGAACCAACTTAAATCTACTCCATATCAGGAAGCTTTCAGGAAAATACCCACTCTTCTGGTTCAATGAAAAAAGATTTTCAAAGAATTTCTCTATATATCTGCATGTAAAACTTTGATCCCCTTTAGGGGCCTCATCACACCCCCTAGGGTCATGATTTGAACAAACTTGAATCTCCTCTATATCAGGAAGCTTCCATATAAATTTCAGCTTCCTTGGTCCAGTGGTTCTTAAGAAGATTTTTAAAGATTTTCTCATATATAATCATAGTTAAAACTTTGATCCCTATTGTGGCCCATCAGCTTTCCTGCGCCAGTGGTTCTTGAGAAGAAGTTTTTAAATGACACCACCCTATTTTTGCATTTTCGCGATTATCTCCCTTTGAAGGGGCCTGGTCCTTCATTTGAACAAACTTGAATCCCCTTCAACCAAGGATGATTGTACCAAGTTTGGTTGAATTGGCCCAGTGGTTCTTGAGAAGTCGAAAATGTGAAAAGTTAACGGACAGACAGACAGACGACAGACAACAGGTGATCAGAAAAGCACACTCCGGAACCTTCGGTTCAGGTGAGCTAAAAATCAAGCATTTTTCTCCCATCAAATATATATGGAAGTTGAGAAGATTTTGTACGATTTTATACATTCTCACTGTATGGCCTTATTGGCCCCACCCTAATTAGACCTAATCTCAGACCCTTGGGCCATGAATTTCATTATTTTGAATATCTTCATGGACATCATAATGATACATTTAGAATTTCTCAAATATATATGTAAGCAGAAAAAGAAAACAAGAGGCCCAAGGGCCACAT
>CAJDSM010001962.1:0-16082 GCA_903981925.1 Ostrea lurida
CACGTTTGCATTCAATATTCACAAGAAATGGACTTCTGCTTCAAATAAAAAATTCTTGAAATATGTTGCAATATTTTAGTCCCTCATAGTAGAATGAGAAACCGACAATAACATTTCTTTCATACGCGTTATTTCGGTTTAGGTTACAATTCAAATGAACTTAAAGCTATTCTCACAGAAAACTATCTGGTTGATTCTTGTCGTATGACACTGGAAATGAGCCGTCAAGAGCTGTATCTGGCAATGCTTCCGAAGTCTTTCTTGCAGCATCTGTTTTGGTCGCGTGTGTACCATCTTTGCATTGGAGCCAAAGTATCACGTGGTGTTTAACGGCATCTCGCTAAAAATCCTCAGTCAAGAAAATCAATGAGCATGTCAGATTTAACTGTAACGATCACAATACATGCGATCATTGCAAAAACTGTATTCAAAAACACTTAATGAATATGTCTGATTGGTGAAGTGCGGAAGTATGGGCTTCACAAAGCTTTCCAGACATTTTTGTAGCAGCCTTTGTGTGTTGCCAGAGAGGGAAGGGCGTCTAGCTTTTCAGACATTTTATAGAGCCATTTGTATGTGAGAGTAGGGTTCTAGGTCGTCGCCTTATCGAGTCCCAGTCCGAGTGTCGGTACGGGGCGACTGGCGATTCGATTCTGACGTAGACCCGCTTAGTGGTTCCTTGCCCGTCATGGAATACTCGGGCCCACTACCGTCTACTACATACCGGCCTAAGCTTTCTGCGAGTCTCTCTAGTTCCCCGACGATGACACGTAGTTCATTCTGAGAATTAATGGGCGTTGATAGCGAACCTGTGTAAAAGCAAGATAACAGTTCTCGTAAACACAGAAAGCTGCCGTATGTAATTCAAACATGAAGTCCTACTGTAGTATCACGTTCACTCCATTTTGAGCGTGTTCGAGTGGAATAATCTCTTTCATTTGAGCTCGAAAATACTTGACTGAATGACAATTCATTTCAACATTAACTACATGTATATAGAAAGCTTAATTGATACAAAACGTCTTTCTGTGAAAATTTCTTACCGTACACAGCAACGAGCAAAAACACGAGCACTTTCAAGACCTCCATGCTTAGACTCTGTGATGTATCGTACCTGTCGTCTCGAGTACACGTGCTCACCGTTCAGTCCTTTTATATAACGACTCCGAGTCGTGCTGTGTTGCAATTGGCTGTCAAATTTGATGACACAAGCACTTTTGGCTCAGGGATTCGTTCTTATAATTAATGAAATCGTTCGTAATTCGTACACTCACCAGCTTACAACGATGTGAGCGCCATAAACTCAAATATAACTGAGCGTTTCTTTAAATTCATTAGCGCGCACAAATAATTTAATTAAAAGATCTCATCAAATTATTAATGATATCTTCAATTCAACTTATTGAGCGTATATTGAATTGATGATATATTAATTATTCTGCGAAATTGAGCGCGCATATAATTATTATATTACACATTACCCATGCACTGGTATAAAAACAAAAAAAAAAAAAAAACCAAACACCCCATCAATTCTTCAGACAATTGTGTTAGGTATTACAACTGAATTAAAACAGGGCAAAGAGACACCCCAAAACAACATCAAACTGTGTCTGTATTTCTCAAACGGCATGTATAGATCAAAGAAAAAAATAATTATTCTGGAAATAACCCAAGTGGGAAGCCTCACTATAAGGAGGGAAGACGGCTATATAAGAGTGAGACTTCCCCCGAAACGGGGGGGGTCCACTATAGAGCAGCTCCGGGGGAAGTTTCACTATATAGCAGTCTTCTCCGGGGAGTCTCACTCATGGGGGAAGTCTCACTATATAACACCGGAACTCCTCCACAAGCACCTGTGGTCCGTTTACGCCGTTGATAGAACCCACTATCTGCAGGTGTGCGTTTGGGGCGCCAAATTAGCACAAACTTATTAAATAAATAAATTATCTTATTTGATGCATTAAAGATCTCAAATAATAAATGATATTTTCAATTCTGAATTTCCGTGCGCATTAACGGAGTCGTTGATAGCATTTAAATATTCTGCTGGATTTATGACGTTATATTTTATTTATCCATGTCAGTTGGGGGTATTGCATTCGCACCCCCGGCAAACAATGATTCTACTTCAAAATTGGATGTCACTCTGAACATTGAACCATAAAAATTACTCGCCTACCCTACCCCCCCCCCCCCCCCCATCCGCAACAGGTCGCTACCATCTGTCGGTAACCTCATTCAGGTGAATGATATCGTTAACTCATTTGTTGCATGTATGCACACCAATTATTTTAGAGAGAGCAATAATATTATTTTATAGAATCAATTCAACATATCCAAAATTGAATTAATAATTTCTTTAATTGAATTGATGCCCTCTTTAAAAGAATTGTTTCATGCATTTATTCCTTATGCAAAAGCCTTGTATAATTAGTTTTTTTCAGTGGTATTAAAGAGATCATCAAATCATTTAAATACCAACCTCCAAATTAAATTTGTGAGCAAAACTTTTTCCATGAATATTGATGCATGCATCAATTAAATCAGTTGTTGCTCTAATCAAATTCATTTAATGAGTACATCAAATCAATTATTGCTTGCAAAAAGTGATTTCTTGCATGCATCAATTCAATTATCGCTCACAATAAGAATCAATGATATCTTAAAATAATTAAAGATATTCACAAATGAGGAGTAAAAGAAAAAAGTTAGGGGACAAATGGCAAGCATTTTTTTCTTAATCATAACACGGGTATATAAAGTCGAAAACTTTATTGCATATACATGTATATGTAAACATTATATACAACATTCTTAATACACTGTATAGTAATTACTGTATAGAAAATATTAGAGAGAAATGTTCTCTACAACAAAACAGAATTGTCCATCTTCGTTTCAATGGTCTGTACTTCACAAATTATAAATGACTGTTTGTAAACTTCTGAACACTAACGTTTTAGCATTCACTTTTTCCTTTGTGATGCATTTTAAAGAATGGATTAAGTAACAATAATGATTGAGAATATATCACATTTTGAACTTCAGTGAGTTGATAATTTCGGACATTCTGCTCCAAGGAAGTTCCGGGGTTGGACATACCCATCCTGTTTATCTCTGCAAAAGAAAATCAAAGTACTGAAAGGACTCAGAGTGGGTAGACTGACAAAATTTGTAAATGACTTTCTTTCTATACTTTGAAGTTAACCACAATTGTTTAAATATCATTTGCAAATTATCATGAGCATGCATCCTTTTATGAGACCATTCTCTTTGGATAATTTTGTTGCATTTTATGGACAAATAATGACAACTATGCACTGTATCATTATACTTAGATAATATTGATATAATTGCTTTATCTCATCATTGTAAACTACTGATACTGAAAAAGTATATTTAATATCCATACATATGAAAAAAAATATTGCCAAGGGCAATAACTCTTATGCTGATAATTCCTCTACCATAGGTGTATTCTACATTGATTTCCCTATCCACATTCAGTTTAACAATAGCAGTTTTCCTAAACTGTTGACATTCAAAATTTGTCATTTATATTTACCAATTTAAATTCTATTTAACGAAAATGTGTGATTTTCTGATGTTCACCTATACTTTTGTTTTTCTATGTCTTACATAGTTTTAAAATTGGCAACATACAAATTTTCTTTCATTATCAATGAAATCAAACCATAAATGATTGAAAAAAGAAGAATTATAAGTTTGAACACATAAATTCCAGAAATTTCTAAGCAGGGGATCATCCTTAGCAGTATCAAAACATGGATTGTTGATAAGTATTTCAGTTACCTATATGTCTAATCCGGGTGTACATAAATTTACTTAACTTATCTAAGTACAGTACGTCCCGAGATCGAAGGATGTACAGAAATACTACTGGGTAACTACATGTACACCTTGATTAGACCTAAACTGCAGATTTATTATCTATGTAACCTATATGTACATGTATATTCAAATTAATTTCCTACACATAATAATATCACCATAGTGTATGTAAGGGTGGTGACTTTACAATTTAACCTTGTGTATATATGGATAATCCACTATGGTGGCTTCCGGTGGTACATGTAGCATTGGTTATTTACCACCACCTGTTAGCCAATCAGAAAGCGTCATTCTAGTTACATATGGGAATAAAGGCAAGCTCAGAGAAAAACTCTGTAAGACTGACAATATCCTAGAGATGATGCATCATTAAAAGAATCCCTGCCTAGGAGACGTCTGTATATATGTATATGTACCGTTCAGTTTCCAGAGTGTGTTCAGTATTTATGTTAACACAGAGTTTGTGTGCATCTGTTTTAGACAATTTTCACTGTATATATCAGTGTTCAACACTAACTTTTTCACTGTAGTAGCCCAAAGGACCAATAGATTCTGTAATTAACTAGTCCTGCTAAGTAGTCGAGATAGCTAGATCCGACGGCCAGCCGAGTCATATAGTGACACAGGCGAGATGGGGGGCTTTCCCCCAGAAAAATAAAAATCCTATATTTCTTTTGCAAAATTACCTTCTAATAAACTAATTTTGGCCTCTGATTTTACCGATTTATTAATCAAATCCCAATGTTTTGGATGTAGATTGTATGCGTGAATTGTAGTGTTATGTGCTATATTTTTCTAAGGTAAAATTCACATGCATTTGTTCAAGATTACACATTTTGATTTTTCAGTAGTCCACCAGACTACTTGTAAAGTCTGCTATTTTCATAGTCCGGGACAAAATTTACAAGCCTCGGAATACCGGACTAGCATTTTATAGTGTGGAACCCTGTATAAATATCTATTTTTTTTTTTCTTCGCCCTATTCACAGTGAAGCTAAGGCCTAAATTATATAATTTTGTTTGTTTGCCCTTTGAAATGCAGATCTTTCTTTAAATAAATAACATGAAGCTAGTAGAACCTACCGGGTATTAAGTCAATTAAATTGACTTCTACTACTTCCATGTTATTTATTTGAAAAAAAGATCCCCATTTCATTTATTCAACACAAAATTTATGAAGTTTGTGTTGAAATAAAGCTGAGACAAAAACCGCAGAATATGAATATAAAAATGTTGTCTGATACTTACACATGGTACTTAAGGTAATTACAGACTTCATTGATTTGTTGTTGCGAGATTTCACCATCAATCTGAGCTAGGTAAGTGTACAGATCCTTAAATAACGGGAAGGGAATTCTAGACGGACCGCCTTCAGGGTCTGCCGTTAAAATCTCACAGATCGTTTTCATGGCATCTGTAATGTTCTGTAAAAAAAGAGGAATCCATACAAATTATCATTCTTTCATCTGTCCACATGAAAAATGTTTTGGTATACAACTTTTTTCACATCTATGAGACCTAGTTGTCCTTCATTAAGAAAGTTGACTCCATGATCGTTAACTGAGAATTAGGTGTACTCAAGTCAAAAATTTATTTTGTAAAATTTACAATAGCACCTATTAACATTTTGAATCAATCTCATTATGACTTTTAGTGACTTATTAATATCAATATTTAATGGATTACTGTAAAATCATTTTAATTCATGGGGGCCAACGTTCGTGGGTAACCAAAATTTTGCTGGTTCGAGGGACGTAATTTTGTGGGTAATTAATAAATAATGCGAATGACATAATATTTATTTTATAAAGATCAAAAGGAGAATAAAACATGTTCGTGGGGATGTAAATTCGTGGGTTAAAGAGTGACCCATGAAATCCACAAACATTGGCCCCCCACGAACAATGATGATTCCACAGTAAATCAGTTTGAAAATTTGACCTGTCAATTGTAATTAAATAGATGTGATAATGGGGCCTGGTATTGTTGAATGTGGTTGTAAAATCATAATCCATAAAAGGACTTACCTCACCAAGCGCTGATGCACAAAGGGCAAAAAATTTATTCCATTCAACCTCTCCCCCAAAACTTCCTATCCTGACCAGGTCATCAAACTGTTCTTTGGGGAGTGCCACGTCAGCCCATTTCTCCTGAATTAAGTTTATTGATACCGTCTTCTTTGGCCCAAGCTACAATGTTGACAAAATTAATTGTATTGGATTTCTGCTAGTAATGAGAGGTAAATTATGTTTATTGAAATTAAAGTTCATGCTTTGATATATATTTCATTTCAAAATCTAAACACTGAGATAAGTTATATCTCAGGGATATTTTCAGCCATTGGACCACATGTCAATCTAATTGAAAGTAGACGCATGCCCGCGTACACAACAAACAAGCGAATCTAACATAGATCTAATTTTGATTAGATTGTCCACATGTCAGATAAGTATGTCAAATCTAAATCTAAAACAAGACACTCAGAATGCCTGCTTTTAGAGATGATAAGTGGATGAAAGTCGTTAAGTCCTCCTGGAGGGGACACCAGTGCACCACAGCTCATCCCCCCAGCTAAAGTTAGTTACATAACCATTTAAATTCTGGGTGGACTGAGGAAATGTTGATAAAGTACTTTGTCAAAGGATATAACATGTAACATCAAGAGTCTTGGTATCCAATGACATAGCATGTAACATCAAGTGTCCAATGACATAGCATGTAACTCAAGTGTCCAATGACATAGCATGTAACATCAAGTGTCCAATGACATAGCATAACATCAAGTTCCAATGACATAGCATGTAACATCAAGTTTCCAATATGAATGCATGTAACATCAAGTGTCCAATGAAATAGCATGTAACATCAAGTGTCCAATGGACATAGCATAACATCAAGTGTCCAATGACATGGCATGTAACATTCAAGTGTTCCAATGACATGGCATGTAACATCAAGTGTCCAATGAAATAGCATTAACATCAAGTGTCCAATGACATGCATGTAACATCAAGTGTCCAATGAATGGCATGTAACATCAAGTGTCCAATGACATGCATTAACATCAAGATGTCCAATGACATGGCATGAAACATCAAGTGTCCAATGACATGGCATGTAACATCAAGTGTCCAATGACAAAGCATTAACATCAAGTGTCCAATGTCCAGGAACATAGCATGCAACATCATTGAAGTGTCCAATGTCCAGGAACATAGCATATAACAGTAAGTGTCCACTTTGGGATTCTAACCAGCGACCACACAACTACAGGCTGATCATCTATGGGCACTGTGTGATACTGGGCTGTAACTGAACACAACCTCTTGCTGCTCTACAGATATACTGTTACTGTGACTATGTACATTAAATGTTGAGATGTATACATCATGTGATGTTGTCCACTGCTTATTTGATACCTTTCATAGTAATATAATTAATTTCTAAAGTTAACCTAAAAAGAACAGAATATATCACATATCTAACTGTCTTACCAAAAAAAAAAAAATTAACATGTGACCTAAATCATCACAATTCAAGTCCTTTGAAGAATAACACACATTTTCACATTCACACAAAGTGATGCTGCATGGTGATTTAAATTCGTCAAATTACATACAAGTGTAAAATATAAGCAATCTGCGGTAGATAAAAAGACTTCAATGGTGAAAACAATCTGTGAACAAACATCAATTCCTCCTGTGATCGAGTTAAAAATTGGTTAATTTAAAACTAAAACATTTTCAACTGAAAAGGCCAACCTTGGAGTCAACGAAAAAATGTTCCACCTAAACAATTGAATTAATAGAATTAAATCATGATTAGGGAGGATGGAAAGGAATAACCCACATGGATAAATCAGTGACATCTTTTATGTTTGGTGCACAGCCAAAACAGTAAGTTTCAATTATATTTGAATTAATAGGCCAAACATATTAAAATGGCAAATGAATTTGATCCATATATTCAGAAAATGTATATTTCATAAGAATACATTGAAAGCATCGACATATAAATGCATGGTTAACAACATAGTTACTGTCAATTCACATATATTTCATGGAACATATATAATTACTTTTGCATAAAAAACTTTTTTTTAAAAAGTGCATGCAGTTCTTACAGTGATGTCATACCTGTTTATTTAACACTCTCAGAAGACCAGGGGTGAGACCTGTATCAGTTTTCTGTGTGGCAACAGGCATTTCAAGCCTCTCTTTCACGGGTGGCGTCTCCCCTTTAGCCATGTCTTTGAAATATCTGTAAATTCATTATTTATCTATGAAATTATGATTTGAATAAAAAAGATAAACGTAATTGAAAAGATCAGCAATAGAAGTTTTCCATTCCACGAATGTTTATAAAACACTTTTTGATATTTTACATTAGGGGATATCCGACATAAATATAATATATACTAATACTGATATACCGGTATTTTTATAATACTCAGTATTGTCTGTATACATGTTTTCGGGATCACAGTGTGAACTAGCTAGTCTAGAAACTAATTGTGCTATCCAGATAAATAAAGGACATTATTATTATCATTGCTAAGAAATTACAGAAATGTTAGGAAGATCATTGCATATATAAAATTGTCACAAGCATGCATATCAGACTGCACAGAAAAGGCATCCCTTATACTAGATAGAATGTTCTATCGTTAAAATGATAGTTGTCCTCCGGACCCGGTTTAACAGTAGAATTCCACCCCTATACTCGCTTCATAGCAAAATAATTTTTTTATAAACGGCTTGAAAGACTGAATAAATGAAGAACATTTATTGTAAATACCTGTCATCTTTAATTTATATCACGCCGTGGCTCTATATTTGCCTTCATCTGGAGTTTTCAAGAAAAGTCTATCATGCCTATTTGAAAACAGTGATGTAAACCGCCATTTTGGAGGGAAAACCGTGAGATGTTCAGAGTGTGAATTCCGAATAAAATGTCCGTCAAATTTAAATGAGGATATAGTACTACACTTTCATAAATTGTCTTAATGCAACTATTTAATGTATATTACGTAGATTAATGGCATGTGCATATTCAGAAAGGTATATAGTGCAAAAATATGCAGTTTTTCCCATGCAGAAGTTCTCAAATAAAGTCAAAATCTACGCGAAGCAGATCCGCTTCGCCGCTGCTACATTACAAGTATAGGGGTGGAATTCTTACTGTGAACTGAGCGTAGCCTGGTCACAGTAAGATTATTCTTTCTACCATTATACATACATAACAACGGAATATTTAACTTTGGATGGCAGTAATTCTTCCAAATGTGATAAAGGCAGGACTATTTGATTACAAGTATACACATGGTTACAATCATAAAGATAGCATTAATCCTCTGACAGTTGGAATATATACACTCCTACGAAATGGGGAGTAAAGAGCATGTGTTTCAGCAATAGGCTGAAAATGACAAAATGATCAACCACTTTAATTGTGCTACTATTTTGATCTCTTTAATTTGTACTTACGCAGCAGACCACGCCAAGACATCTTTTGGTTGAGTGCGAATAGCAGCTTTAGTGAACTGTTTCAGAATATCGGGTAATGATGGTGGGATATTTATTTGCTGTGAACAATAATAAGGCTCGTCTGGATTTGTAGGCATGTTTTTCTGAAATACTAATTAAAAATTGTTGTTAATCCAAATCGCAAATTTTATTGGAAAATTGAATTGATTGACTGAAAAGTTTATCATGTTACTATAAACATACTCAAAATCAAATTTGTTGAAATACTTACAAATTTTATAACGAGGTGAAAAAACCACGCTAAAGTTTTTCAAAATGTAGATGCAATCGGAAGTAGGTTGTTGTTGTTGATAGCAACCGCATGCGCATGACGAGTCTAAGTCTTTGACATGCTTTAAACTCCGAATGATCACGTGACAATTGATCAACATCGTCTGCTGGAAAGTTGTGCCCGTTTTGTTTCTAAACAAACTTGAAAGTGCAGGTAAATTATTCTTTGAAAAAGTTTGTGAACATTTTCAATGTATGCCCCGTGTTCTTGACCAAAGTTATAAGATTTAAAAATAGGGGTATTAGAAAAGTACAGAAAAAGATAGTCGTCTTCATTTAAATAAAACTTGTCAAACTCAAGTCAAGACAACTTTGCAGCCTGTGTTGGTGCTTCATGTAGGTTAGAATTTTCCTTAGCCACTGCGGCTAGTCAATTTGGTACAATTTTTAATAGCCACATTTCATTTTCTTTAGCCACTCAAAATTTGAGGGATTTTGGCCTTTTTTTGGGAGAGGGCTATTGAAGTGATTTTCCCCCCAAATAAACACTAGATATTATTTGTGACAAGTCCTTTCTTGTCTAAAACAAGTATATATTACAAAAGCGCCCAAAATTACATCGGATTCCCCAGAGACAGAAGACACGTCTGTTCTGGATCGGAGCACGAGGTATATATGACAGATTTGGGGTTGTGTACTTCCGGCAAAAGGGCCCGGTACCCCGGACAATCCGCCCCCAGACCAATTTTAACAGACCCAAGTTCACTACACTATGATGGTCAGTGCCTGCTGCCCATGAGTCATAGTGCCCAATCCCATCACAGGATATGAGTTTTTATAATCAATAGATAGATATAAATAGAAGAAAGGAAGGATATATCTATCTATATATAATAGAAATGCACCAGGTGTGCAGCGACATTCTGACCCCCTCCTCAATTCGGACCTGATTTTATTTTCAAATTTGCCGAAACAAACCTTTTCACGGGCACAGATAGGCTCAGAAAGAATTTTCCTTCTCATCCATCACTTCATAAGTCTAAAAGTCACTTGTAATGATCCAACAATGGACATACTTTTATGATATTTTCAACATTCCCCCGAAGGCCTGTCAGATCTAGATGGACGTGGACAGTGACAGCCTGCATAGTATTAGACGTATATCAACCATGGCCTGTCCTTTTGCCAGTGGACCTGGAATGCTCATATTCTTGCTCATGTTCTCAAGGCTCTGGGGTTTCCTTTTTGTTTTTGTTTTTTGTTTTAACTTGCCTTTGAGGGACGCTGTACATAATAGGTCAGGTGTCATATTGAGGAAATGTTCATGCTACACCAATGTTACTTGATCACATTTACTTGGTACTTTTACCCCATGTTAATGCTTTATTAAAAAATTCTGCGTGTCTAAATTAGTAATTTACTTGTTAAAGTTATACAGTACTCTACCAGAAGGTATTCTTATGCAGGAAGTGCCCATGTAACATAAGTAAGAATGATCGGCTGTATGAATTACGGTAACTTTAATTATGGTGAACATACAAGCCTGAAAGGAAAGCAATTTTCTTGCACAAAATTAGTCATGCCCAGTATGTTTCTGCTCATACTATTTTCGCATGCCTGCATGCTCCTGATTTCACTCTGAATTTCTTGTAGATACACCTGGAAATGGCGACTACACAGTGTCAGAGAGAGAAAACACGAGATGTAAGAGCCGATTACAACAATATATACCAATCATTTAGCTCACCTGAGCTGAAAGCGCAAGCGAGTTTTCTGATCACATTGTCTGTCTGTAAACTTTTCACATTTTCAGCTTTTTCTCAACAACTACTGAACGAATCTCAGCCAAACTTGCCATAAAGTATTCTTGAATATTCCAAGTTTGTTTGTTCAAATGAAGAGCGACATTCTTTTTAAGGGAAGAGATGGTTAATATAGGGAAATTTCAAAGCATGAAATTTATGTGATAGCTTTCTTATGTAGTGTGGTCTAGAGTTAGGTCTAGAATTTAGATTTGTTCTAACCATGGCCTTTAGGGGCTATGTCTTTATGGTAGTGTGGTCTAGATTTAAGATTTTGTTCCAACCATTGCCTTTAGGGGTAGGTTTCTTATGTAGTGTGGTCTAGATTAAGATTTGGTCTAGATTTAGATTTGTTCTAACCATGGCTTTAGGGTAGGTTCTTATGTAGTAGTGGTCTAGATTTAGATTTGTTCTAACCATGGCCTTTAGGGGTAGGTTCTTTTGTAGTGGGTGCTAGATTTAGATTTGTTCTAACCATGACCTTTAGGGGAGACTTTCTTATGTAGTGTCGTCTAGATTTTAGATTGTTCTAACCATGGCCTTTAGGGTAGTTTTATGTAGTGTGGTCTAGATTTAGATATTGTTCTAACCATGGCCTTTAGGGGTAGTTCTATGTAGTGTGGTCTAAGATTTAGATTTGTTCTAACCATGGCCTTTAGAGGGGTAGTTCTTTAATGTAGTGTGGTCTAGATAAGATTTGTTCTAACCACTGGCCCTATTAGGGGTAGGTTTCTTATGTAGTGTGGTCTAGATTTAGATTTGTTCTAACCATGGCCTTTAGGGGTAGGTTCTTATGTACCTTAGGGGTACGGTTCTTATGTAGTGTGTCTAGATTAAGATTTGTTCTAACCATGGCTCTTTAGGGATAGCTTTCTTATGTAGTGTGGTCTAGATTTAGATTTGTTCTAACCATGGCCTTTAGGGGTAGGTTCTTATGTAGTGTGGTCTAGATTTAGATTCTTTGTTCTAACCATGGCCTTTAGGGGTAGGTAGGATCACACTAGGGGATCAAAGTTTGACGAGGGAATATATACATGTATTCGGGAAAATGCATTAAAATATTCTTCTAACAGCAGGGCCATGATTATAGATATAATAATATATGCAAGAATCCTCATGTAATACAGATTCAAATTTGTTAAAATCATGGCCCCCAGGGTTAGAGTGGGACCACAATAGAGGATCAAAGTTTTACTGTGTTGGAATATAGCTTGAGAACTCTTTTATGATCCTGAAAATTTTCATTCATACTGGCCATGTGTATGAGCAGGTTACCCCCTCTTGATTTTCTGGTCAAAGGTCATGAGGTTTAATGCTACATTCATGTAGTACTTATCAATGTTATGTAAAAATTTATTAAAACTGCCACATCTGGGTTCAGAGATAAACACTCCTTCCTCAGATGAGCAGCTTATAAGCTATTGGTCTCTTGCTTTCCATAAAATGGCTGGGGGCATACATGTATATAGTGTAACGTACCAGTCCGTCATTCTGACATTCCGTCCTTTTGTCTGTCCCAATATTTTGTTTGCAACTCCTTTTAAAACCTTTGGAGGATTTCAATGAAACTTGGTACAATGAAATATCACAATTGTAGATGTACATGTGGGAAGGGAAAGGCTGTTCAAACTTTATTACAGGAGTTATGGCTCCAGGATTTAGATTTTTGGTGTAAGGCAGTATTGTCTTGCAACTCCTCTTAAATTCAATGAAACTTGGTACAATGAAAGATCACAACATGTAGATGTGCATGTGGGAAGGGGAAGGTTGTTCAAATTTTATTAAATGGGTTATGGTTCCAGGACTTAGATTTTTTGTGTTTACAAGGCAGTCTCATCTTGTCTTTGCAACTCCTCCTGGACTTGGAGATAAATTTCAATGAAACTTCGTACATTTAAAGATCACAATGTAGATGTGCATTAATGAAGGTGAGCAATACATGCCCTCAGATCAACTTTGCTGCTGGCTGGAGCATTTGTGACGTACCGACATATCTAGTTTTGCAATACATATACTTAGGAATCTTAAACTATTCTAAGCAGGGCTTCCATATTTTGTATATATATTCTTTATGGCAAGACCTTTTATAAATTACTTGTGACTTTGACCTTTGAGTTTGACCTACTTTTTAAAATCAGACATATTCAATATTTCCTGAATTAAAAGTTAAAGCTTTCATATTTTGTATAAATAGACTTCTTATGGCAAGATCTTTCATTTCATACCATGATGTCTGACGTTGTGATCTTTTGGCTTAACCAGAACAGCAAGGTCATGTTGGTCATTTGATGTTGATCGAGGCATATACCCTCATATACCTGTGTTATATGAATTCATTGCAATTGGTTTTCTTTTTTAAAACAATTTCTATTTATTTTTCCAAACGTTAAATGTTTGAAGCAGCTTCAAACCATTACTATTTTTTTCCATTTATGTAGTTCTCAAACAGTGAAAATTGAAAACTAGGTTTTGTGGAAAACTTGAACCACCTCTGGGAGTGGGAGCGGTTTCAATGGTTTTGTTGTTCTGTGGCAATCGAGAGGAAGAATTTGACAAAGTTTGCTACGTACTAGACATTTAAGGGTCTAACTCTTAAATTTGAACTTTTTGTCCCAAAAATAGAGAGTGATGTGGCGGGAGAATAAGGAAACCCGATGGTGGTAATGTATAGTGTCAGGTTATTTAAACAATAGGCCCATGGGCCACGTTGTTGGCCTTGCAATTGCTGTTGTTGTTCTAGAGTGGTTTTAAAATAAAAAATTTAAAAAATATCAATCTTTTCTTCCCTCGAAAAACTTTTCACCCCCATATTGTTGCCTCAACCTTGCCCAAAAGGATTTTTATTATCTTGATCACAAATTAACCTAACAAGAGGCCCACGGGCCTTAACGGTCACCTGAGTATAATTCAGGCCCACACAGTGGAGTCTCATATTCGCATTTTCTAAGTCTCAATACAGAGTATTTTGTTCACATAGTTAATATTCTTTCAATAGATGCCATATGAGTCCTATTCATATACCAAGGATTATCATTCAAATCTCACAAGATTTGTTCACATGGAATTTTTAAATTGAAAACCATATTGCTACTTTAATGTCCAGTTGAGGCTTGACCCTTTGACCTTTTGACCCAAAATTCTATAGGAACATCTTTGACCCATGGTTTGAGTTCATGTGCTATGATATGGTGTATTTCTAGGTAAGAAAGGATAATGCGAAGAGGCCTGGAAATCATTTATTGCTCACTTTGATGTTCCAGTGCACTTGACCTTTGACCTTTGGACCCAAAATTTCCGATAAAGAACATCTTCGTCTTCATGAGTAGTATATGTATGATATTAGCTTGACTCTAGGTAGAAATAGAGATAATTGCTTCTGGAACCCAGAAACCATATGATAGATCTGTCCCATGATTATGATATATTGACTCTAGGCAAAAATGG
Source organism: Ostrea lurida (assembly GCA_903981925.1). Lineage (NCBI taxonomy): Eukaryota > Metazoa > Mollusca > Bivalvia > Ostreida > Ostreidae > Ostrea > Ostrea lurida. The sequence continues at coordinate 14,858 of CAJDSM010001962.1, forward strand.
ATGGAATTCTTCTTGTGGCCCAGACACACATATCGTTCTTGATGTCCAGTTGTGCTTGACCTTTGCCCCTTTTGACCCCAAACTGCCAATAGGTAGACCATATGTATGATATGGTGACTCCTTGTGAAAGGCTAACACTATAAGTCTGGGAACCATTCTGCCGTGTACAGACGGATGACAGAACTTGATTCCAGTACACCCCCCCCCCCCCCCCACTTGTTGCAGGTGGTATATTATGTGACAATAAGGCTCCCTTCTCATTCCAAATATTTCACTTTACTTTGCACATTTCATATCAATAGCATTTGAAAAGATGCTTTTCAAATGTTTTACTTATAAACACTATGTTACAAGTTTGCCCCCCCCCCCCCTTGCCCTGGGGGTCAGAAACCCCTACCCCAGGGATCACCAAATTTACAATTTTGGGAAAGGCCATTCCTGGCTCCACATTCACTATGCATTTGGTTTCTCTCAGACATGTTTGTGTTTGTAAAGAAGATAGATTTTTGAAAAATTGGTCATTTTCAAGGCAGTTTTTTGCCCCACCCTTAAGGCCCCACGGGTGGCAAAAGGCCTGAAATTTTACAAATTTATGCGCCCCTGTCCCAAAGATGCTTCATACCAAATTTGAAAAGAATTTGGACTGGTGCGTAATCCAAGAAGAAGTTAAAAATGGTTCAATTGTTATACACATTTATCAATGGACCATGTTGGCCCCACTCCTTAATACCAAAACCCCAACCCCTAAGGAATCATGAAATTACAATTTGATAAAAGGCTCCCTACTGATTCAATAATATTCATTTAGTTTCACTATTAATTCAATAACATTTAAAGAAGATGTTTTTCAAATGTTTTACATATTAAACACTATATACCAAGTTTGGCCCGCCCTGGGGTCAGACCCTACCCCGGGGGTCACCAATAAATTTACGATTTTGGTTAAAGGCCTTTCCTGAGCTCTACATCACTACTTGGCATTTTGGTTTTCTCTCAGGACATGTGCGGTTGTAAAGAAGAGATTTTTTGAAAATTGGTCACTTTTGGGCCAGTTTTTTGCCCACCCCCAAGGCCCCAGGGGTGCAAGAGACCTGAAATTTACAAGTTTATGTGCCCCCTGTGTCCCAAGTGCTTTCATTACCAAATTTGAAAAGAATTGGATTGGTGGTTATCAAGAAAGTAGTTAAAAATGTTCAATTGTTAACGCACGGCGCACGTCGCACGA
>CAJDSM010001963.1:0-13230 GCA_903981925.1 Ostrea lurida
ACTTTAATCCCAGTCACAGTGAGTTTTAAAAATTCCATCATGAGCATTCTATGTACATGACATATGGGCTCTGCAGGTTTGAGTCTGAATTAATATGGACTTCAGTGTGGAAAACCCCTAAAACATTTTATTTATAGTTGTACATGGTGTACGTGGGCAGCAGTCATGGAGAAATGTATTGCACAATCACATTGTTCACTCAGTCGCTGCACTATCGTGTTCATACAGTCAGTACATATACAGGAGGCATTATATTTACAACGAAACAGAAAAAAAACCTAACAGTTTTGATATATATTATCAATGTTACAATGCTTTAGAAACGTAACAAAACAAAACCACACAAGGTAACAATCTATCACAGACCGCAGCCAACGTAATCTCAGCTTTCTATGAGAATAGTTTATCACATAAACAGTTCTAACCTAAGCTGGGACTGAGCATTTAGTATTTACATGGTGCTATAAAATGGATTATTCCTTCGATATTCCAGCTTTGTAAGCGGGTGACTTCGCCCCTGAAGTTTTCGAACTTTTCTTTTTTCCTCGACGTTACAAGGGTCTTGATCATCGGTGCTCTTTCTCTGCTGAAGGCGAGACGCCAGTTTCTCTCGAACTGTTTCAATGGCACATGCAGGGGAGGTGTTAGATCGCCGAAGTTCACCAGGTCGAGTCCGGCTGCAATAGAGATTCGTTTTTCGGAGGTTTTCTTTTATGATTTTTAACTGTGTATTGTCCGAGGACGAAGATTGAGCATCACTTTCACTGCTTTCATCGTTCTGATCACCAGAGGACCCTTCTGCCTCTTCACGTAGTTCACATTTGCTCTCCATTTCTCCCTCTAGGCCACTTGTTGAAAGAGTGTCACTTTTCGTATTTGATGGAGCTTTCCCCTTCGCTTCCACAGACTGAAATTTCCCTACTAGATTACACACTTTATCAATACTATCCCCCGATATCGTGTAATTTTTGGGTGGGGAACCAGAGATCTGCGTAGAATTTGATACATTCTCTGCAACAGATTTCTGGTCGTTTGCATTTTCTGGTTGAGATCCTATTCCATTATCCTGATTTACCAACCCTATGACCCTTTCTTCCTGCAGAGAAACTGGTTGACTGACTGACTTTGTCAGTGGTTTTTTGGAATCAGCCCTCTCTTCCTTCGGACTCTCGCCTCCCGGAGTTGGCGCACTAAATCTCCAGTTTCTTTGCTTTTTATTTTGCGACTCTTTGTCAATAATAATGATCTGTCGTGAAGGCTTTCTCTCTTTTGCTGTACGAGTTTCAATGTCCTTGACAAAATGTTTTACGAGACTAAAATTCCCACTACTATCTAAGTCTGCATCCGACTCTATTTCACACTTTGCGGGACTATTCATCAGAGCAGAGCCAATCTCTCGAATGAGTTCCAGGGTCTCAGAGTCAAACCTAGCCTCACTTTCAGATTTCTTCTTTGGTCTTTTTGCAACTTCCGAGTTCCCAAAAGGGGCATTAGACGAAGACGTGGAACTAAACTTTTCAAAAGTCATTTTCCTTTCAGCAATAGAACACACAGGTGACTCTGGGGACTCCCTGCCTGAGGTGCTAACCCCGAGGGAATCCTCCATCTTGGAACTTGCATCTTGTTTTGAGGTTTCCCCTGGACTAGGGCTTTTCTCAAAATTTGACTTGATTTCACTGACTGACTGACTGGGTGTACTCTCCTCGTTTGTAACCTGTTGAGAACTATCACTATTGGCACTCGTATTTGTGTCCAAGGCACAATCACTTTTATTTGGCACATTTGTGAGATTATCAGTAGTAAGGTCCTGTTTTTTCTGAGCCGTTGATCCTGTGTTGGGCACGGTTGGTATGACTTTGGGTTGATCTTTGGCCTCATCACTTGGTGAACTCTGCCGATTCTTCCCTTCAATCCCTGACAATTAGAAAAGGTAAATTATTAACAGAGAGACAATGCAGTCTTACTAGATATGCCCTGTATTTTACAGGATATGTTTTAGTAAAATTACTAATATGCCCTGTATTTTACAGGATAGTTTTTAGTAAAATTACTAGATATGCCCTGTATTTTACAGGATATGTTTAGTAAAATTAACTGGAATATGCCGCTGTAATTTTATGGGATATGTTTTACAGGACATGTTTTACTGGACTGTCCTTCCGTGGGCATCTTCCACAAATTCTACTGACACCTTTATAGTCTGCTAGCAAGTATAGTTTTACACTGTTCCATGTACCAGTAAATACCGGTAAATCATTTCCCCAGATCAATGATCTGTTAAAAACTCTCATTTCTCTTTTATCTTTGTAACAATAATTTAATGACTGTTTCCACTCCTCTTTATTGTGACAGGACTTACAGTATACATACCTTCTCTCTGTTTCTTCACAATGCCCTTTTCCACCGGGATTTCCTCTCCCATCAGCTTATATACTGCCTGATTGGTCTCTGGTGCTTTTCCTTCGGTATCGGGATTGGAGACAAATGTCTCGCCCATGCTGTGTCTCCTCCATTCATAATCCACCTCGTCCTCAGGACTTCTGGGTGAGCTGATCAGGACGGGGTTACAAGTCTTACGGCGTTCACGATCTATTTGTCGACGTCGCACGTTATCTCTCGGACTCTTGAAGCTTGCTGATCTCTTCATCGGAAGTGTTGGAAGATCCTTATTTCTCAAAAACCTATTTCACAAATATAATTTATAAATATGTTAGACGTATCATTTTTTCCAAAACAGTCGAACCTTGTTATCTCGAACTCGATGGGACTGAGAAAAGTCTTTTGAGATATCCATGTATTCGAGATATCAAGGGTAAAAATATTTTAAAAATAGGAGGCTGGGACTTCAAATCACTTCCACATAGCCATGGTATTCGAGATATCAGTGTTCAAGATACCTAAGTTCAACTGTATCTAAATGGGATAAATTTACAGTATAATTATGATTTCCTCTTACCCATGCTTTTCTTCCAGTTCTTTAAGAGTTCTCTTCACTGTCCCAGGTGCCAGGGGAATTTCCTCTTTGTCATACACCGATCCTGAGGTCTTACTACTTTCGGATGTGGGAGTGCACGCATCCTTCGCGTAATCACTACTTTCAGTCTCCGTCACTCCAGCCAAATCCAGTTTAAGATCCTCTTTCATCCATTTATTCTCTGTACCCTCAAACACAATTATTTGTTCAGGTATGGGGCTTTCAACTCCAACCCCAGATTCAGCATTTTTGGCTTCAATATTTTCTTTCGTCTTTTTCACAGTACCGGGATTCCATGGAATATTTTCTTTCAAATGAACAAAAGGACTGTTTGTTTCTGCTGATTCGTCGTCTGCTTTGGGAATTTTTTCTTGCTCCTCCTGATTTTGTTCAGACATTTCTGTGTCATCTGCATCAATGAACGTCACTTCAACATCATCTTTTCTCTCTTCACCTTGTACCACTTCTTCTTTGATCCAGCTTCCGTCCGGTTTAATGATTTTGAACGCTGGCAGGGCAGTGGATTGCGTATTGCCCTCTGGTCTGTTCCAGTCCACTTCCTCCATCCCTTCCGACTGATGCCCATCCTCCTCCTCCTCCTCCTCTCCTATACAGAAGACCCTCTTTTTAAATGCCTCTTCCGTCTCCATTTTTGGGGAGGGATGATCTGAGAGAGAGTCTTCTGCTGAGTCGGCACTTCTTGATTCAGCTTCCAGATCTGGCTCTATGCTGTATTGTTCAAAATCTGTAGCAAAAATAATGTAACACATTGTAATGTCAAATCTAAAGCAAAATTAACTTGATTCTGAGTGCACTTACTGCCATTCAACAGTTTGTTCATTCTTTTAAAAAAAATCTACGCACTGTAAGAATACTTCAATGAAAAAGATTCTGAGAAAATCAGAAATTATCAGGGATGCTATAGCCGAGTTGAAGGTAACATTACATTTTCAAAGTTTTTTTGTCTGAACAGGTGAGCCATGAGGCACTTGGGCGTATTTTTAATATCATAATTATGGATCTCACGAAATTAAATAACTTTTGTTCAAAATGTCTTAACAGAATATTAACGAGTAAAATATTATCAATTGTAACACTAAATTGTCTGTACAGGTGAGCCATTAGGCTTGCAGGCCTTATGATACGGTTCGATAGACCTAGTAAAACTAAACAACTTTTGTTATACATGTCTTATGCCACACCAATTTGTAAAATAGTTCTTTGGATTTTCAAACAAAAAAAGAGAGGCGGGAGGGCGATATTATTTTACAAATATTATTTTTACGCCCCCGTGATCGAAGATTGGGGGGCATATTGTTTTTGTCCTGTCTGTCATTCTGTCATTTTGTCTGAAACTTTAACCTCGGCTATATACTTTGAATGGTAAGTACTAGGGCTTTGATATTTCACATGTATGTTCCTTATGACAAGACCTTTCGTGGGTACCAAAATTTTTGACCTCCTGACCTTGACGTTTGACCTACTTTTGAAAAACTTTAACCTAAGTTATAACTTTTGAATGGTAAGTACTAGAGCTTTGATATTTCACATGTATGTTTCTTATGACAAGACCTTTCCTGGTACCAACATTGTTGACTCCTGCCTTGAAGTTTGACCTACTTATCAAAAATTTTAACCTTAGCTATAACTTTTGAATGGTAAGTACTAGGCTTTGATATTTCACATGTATGTTCCTTATGACAAGACCTTTCCGTGGGTACAAAACTTTTTGACCTCCTGCCCTGATTTTGAACTTAGACCTACTTTTCAAAACTTTAACATTAGCCATAACTTTTTGAATGGCAAGAGTTAGGGCATTCATATTTCACATGTGTATTCCTTATGATGAGTCCTTTTATCTGGTACCAAAGTTTGACCTTGACCTTGAATTTTGACCTACATTTTAAAAACTTTAACATTGGCCATAACTTTTGAATGGTAAGGATAACCTTTCATATTTCACATGCATTAATCCTTAAGCCCCTTCCACAGGCATGTGGAAATCACAAACACATCTTGTTTATTTTGGAGTTAAAATTTATGAGGCGAACGAATACAAAAAAGAATAATATTTTTAATTGAATTAATCGTAATTTTATAAAGCGAGTGCTTAAATTAAAGGTCTAAATCATCAGATATCATTTGTTAACCACATGAACTTCATAGTTTTCGATTAGAGTTTTGATGTAATATAATACATACTATTAGAAAGAAAGGAAAGCTTAAAAACATAGCATTATACTGTCAAGAGCCTTGCTATTGTCATTCGTCAGCCAAGTCGTATCAAGTTCTCTTGTATGAGTGTCATAAAATGTCCAAAAAAAATTACATGGGTATTTTGGACATGCGAGCGGACATTAATTTTTTATAATATCATTATTTGGATTTATTACAAATAGAAGCGGGCGGGTCCGTAGAACTAGATTACAAAGTGGTATGGCCTTAACAAAATGTTTTCATTTAAAGAGTTATAGTGACATTAAATTGTCCATACAGGTGAGCCACGAGGCCCGTGGGCCTATATCTTGATACGGTAAGATAGATTTAGTAAAACTAAACAACTTTTGTTATATATATCTTAAGAAAATGTTTTTGAGTAAAGAGTTATGAATATAGACATTAAATAGTCCGTACAGGTGAGACATGAGACCCATGGGCCTTGGACGGATTTTTCCCAAAATCAATAGGGTTCTCATATACTTGATGAGTAACAAAGTTTCAATTGAATCAGATGTAAACTTTTGGAGTTATTGCTCGGAAACCTCATTTTCTCAATATTTTTTCAAAGTTATTTGTTCACTGTGACCTTGACCTTTGACGGATTTTTTGAAAATCTATGGGGTTTCAACTCATTTGATATTCAACAAGATTCCCAAGTTTCATTTGAATCAAAAGTAAAGTTTTGGAGTTATCGTCCGGAAACCTCATGTTTTCAGATTTTTTTGAAGTTTTTTGGTCACTGTGACCTTGACCTTGGCCGGATTTTTCCGAAAATCAATAGCGTTCTCTCTCACGTGATACGCAACAATATTCCAAAGATTCAATTGAATCAGATGTAAACTTTTGAAGTTGGCGTCCAGAAAGCTCAGGTTTGCAGTTTTTTGGGGTTTTGGGTCACTGTGACCTTGACGTTGGACGGATTTTTCCGAAAATCAATAGGGTTCTCTCTCACATGATATGTAACAATATTCCAAAGTTCCAATTGAATGAGATGTAAACTTTTTGAGTTATCATCCAGAAACCTAATTGTTGACGTCTGCCCGCCTTCATCAAAACAATAGCCAAGTGCCATTCGATGCAACTCGGCTAAAAATACAGTAACACGTAGATGCACTCACCCATGTCATGAAGGAAGACGCTATTATTGTCCAGGTCACCGGGGAGACTATGACTCCTCGACATATCAGTGTCTGTGAAGCGGTGGTGATCCTTCCTCAAGATTTCCTCGTCTTCTTCCATCGGCGAATCCAGCAAGTCTTGTTGGGATTTGCTTTTGAAGAGCTCTAATTTTCTCCTGAAAACAAAACCAGTGTGCAATCTAATCATTTCCAACAGTTTTAAAAACATTCAATGTACTCAAGGCAAGATATCTAAAAAAACAAAAACAAAAACAAAAACAAAACCAACTTAATTTTTTTCAGTGTTTTTTTCCAGTTTAATATGATATCAAAGCAGTAAAAACCTCATGATGCATATATACATGTACATGCATGCAATGCTTTGAAATAATTTTTCGTATCACACCTAATTACTGAAACACTACAGATTTTGTGACTGTACATATCACAAAATATTTTTTTTACAGGTTCTAGCAGTCCTTTTCTAAGTACAACATTTAATACATTGTAAAACACTGCCCCTTAGCACAACATTTAACTGTGTCAATTTTGACCATGTCTTTATTAGATGACATTGATTTTTGTCACTTAATCAGCTTTGACCTTGACCTCTCTGTTTACCAAGTATTAAGGGGGATCTCTACATCGTCATAATGACTGACTTCCTTCCGAAATATGGATGAAAATATCACTATCAGGGTTATATATCAATTCATTTCAAAATTAAATGCCTAGCTGACTAGCTCAGTAAGTTATCATGTTGCCTTCTGAACTGTAGATCGTGGGTTGATTCCAGCCGGGGTTTTAATTTTTTTTTCAAATTGCTTTCTACTAGAATGCATTTTTTGACGAATTGAGTGAATTTGAACTTTTTATTTTCAAAATATTGTTTAACATATTCTCTATTTTTCATCCACGTCAAATTTCTCTGGTTGGCAGGACTTAAAACAAGAGGCTCATGGACCACAACACTCTCCTGAGTCAACCTGATCCTGTTGTTTTTCAGAAAAAGGATTCTTTCAACCCACCCCCCCCCCCCCCCCCCAAATTGTTTTACTCCCTTTATTCCAATGAAATTTTTGAGTCCATATTATGGCTCCACCTGTGCCTAACAGAGTCATGACTTCATCCCACATTAATCCCACTTGAATGCACACAACACATGGAGGTCCTATAACGTATAACGTTTTTTTTTCGCGATAATCTAATTTTCGCTTTATTTGCGAGTATTTTTGAATCGCAAACAATTGAATTCGCATAAAATTTACACCAACTGTATTCCATATCTTATTTCTCAGATAATACCAAGAATCGCAAACAAAGGAACACGCAAATAAAAAATAGCAGTGTTTTGGGGCAGATTCGCAAAATTTTTGATACGCAAAAAAAAACCCGTTATACGGTATTCCCCTTTATTCATACATCATGTAAAAAATCTTACCTCTAATTCTAGCCCCACCCTAAACCCATGGTCATTATTTTTACAATAAGACACCCCCCCCCCCTACATCCTCATGTAAAACTTGATGTAAAACTTGTAATCATGGCCCAAACCTACTCACTGAGCATCTAATTAAAGAACCTTAACTCTGCATTACCAAGGTGAGCTAGTTCAAACCTATTAACTGAGCATCTCATTAAAGAAGCTTGACTTCGCATTACCACCTCGCATGGCCCCACTCTACTTTTGGGAACATTGATTTCTACACTTCCTGAGGAAGCTAGCCTATTACACGACTAATCATTGCTTAGCTGTTCATAAATGATTTTTATAGACTTTTTTGGATGGATAAGACCACATTCAGGTTCAAATTATTCCATGGGAGTCTTCAAAAGTAATTTTCTTATGAGCAGCTATGTTTTGGAGTTTATTTCATTAGAATGCTAATTTTTGAGTGTTTCCCTTCTTAAACATATTACTCATTGTACGGACTGTGACCTTGTTTAACTTTAATACAAAATACAGTCTGAACAAAGCGTATAAAGGGTACCCAAGTTGTCACCCATGTGCAAAACCATGTGGGATTGAAAACTAACAAAAAACACTGTGTTGTTGTTTAGGGATACAGTTTCCCCACTGTTCACCGATATTCCACTGGGTTCACAGAGAACACAATAATGCATGTTTACGATTATAAGGCACGAAGAGCATACTACATATTATTTGCTGTTGTGTGGAAACTGAAAAATACTGTAAACGTATTATATTTAACGTGTATCATATTTAGTGGAAATTTGATTTTCTAACATTTGACGTGTACTTGATTTAGCGAATGTTCACTCCCTCTTTTGTGCGTCATAATGCATGTCCCTATTGGTGGTGTACTTGATTTAGCGGAAGTAGTCTTCCACCAAAATCGCTAAAATAAATCCACAGTGAAACATAATACGCTTACAGTAACTTATTAAAGATACATTTATACAACAGACAAAATTGTCCTTTTTCTAGATTAATTTATGCAAGCAAATTTGGTTTTTAAAAACTTATAGAAATGATATGGTTTGCCAAATAATAAAATTCAGACAACAAAAAAACATGGTTAAACTTTGTTCAAAATTAAATACACGAACAACGGGATCTGTGCATTTGGTGTCGAGGTACAGGAAAACAGCAACCAAACTGTGACCCAGCAAAAGACGATACAAAATCCAGACACAACTGTGACACCTAGCCATACATACCCCTAGTTATCTAGTGTGCAACCTCTTTTTCATACATCTTTGCTCTAAATATAAGTTACATGCAATGTAATTTTTAAACTACATGTATCTTCTGTTGCTTTGCCACACCATGTTTTGATTTTAAAATAAAAACAAATCCCACCTTATTTCTTTATAACTGTTTTGTAAATGTCTCTGGGTGCATTGTAACTGTTTGCCCCGCCTAAATGACTTACTTGGCTTGCAGTATTCCCTCGTAAGTTTCCAGCTGTCTCCAGAAGGCCGAGTTAGGCATGATACAACTACGTTTCTCTTTCACATAGTCATATGCCTCCTGTCTCGTCATCCGGTACTCTTTCATAAGATAAGCCATTACCTACAATAGGTACAGTTTAATTGATGTCATTAGCTAAATAGTACAGTTAAGAGGTACAATTCCAAAAAAAATAAGTTCTCAAAATATTGGGTGGACACAAATTGTAAACTGTATTGCACTTAGTGACCTTTGACCTTTTGACCTGAAAATCAATAGGGATCATCTATTACCAATGTCTAACCTACCAATGAAATATCATCGTCAAAAAGGATTCTCAAAATATTGGGAAGACACAAATTGNTCAATGAAATATCATCATTGTCAAAAAATGATTCTCAAAATATTGGGAAGACACAAATTGTATAGAGTAATGCATTGCACTCAGTGACCTTTGATATTCTTTTACAAATTTCCAACACATATGAAAAATGCATTCCTGGAAGATACAAAGTTGGCTATTGAAAACAAAAAAATGTTGGCAGAACCCGAATATTACCTGTGACACACCAATTAAACTAGTTAGTTCCAAACTTCACGATTTCTTTGAAACAAAACTTTTTTGATGATAAAAAACTATTTAAAAACACCCAATGTGCGAAAACTTTCATTCTATTATATAATAATGACGCAAGAGAGGGTTACAGTGGAAATGGTCACCCGAGAAAACCAATGTTGACCGAGGCGTAGGCGAGGTCAACAATGGCTTTCGAAGGGGTGACTATTTCCACTGATAACCCTCTCTTGCAGACATTATTTATTATATTATACCTGAATGTCTGGATACGAATTCTAATGCAAACTGTTTTGCATCAAATTGACCAATTGGACTGAGTAAATGCGCATTAGGCCAAACAGATGGAAAGCTTTCGATTGTGACGTTCATAAATACTGTGACGCAAAAACATAACGTCAAGCATAAACATTGCAAAACTTGACTAAGTAAGATGTAAACATCCAAGGATTAAAAATTGCAGAAGGGAATACTAGCTTCTCATTTGTGATTCTGCGACCATTGATGCTGCATTAACAATTGCAAACATCTGTTTTACCGGCCTCCGCTTATGCACACCAGAAGGTGAACCTACGCGCATAAAATTTCCGCAGTCAAACATTTTTCTTAGAATAACACCCGTGTCAAGCAATGTGGACCGTTGTTACGTTTCTTCACACACTGTGGCGGCGCCAGTTTGATTCACTTCAGCGTTGACAGTCTATCTTTATCAAAGGTTTCTTAACCAATCAGAACAATATTTATACATGAAAGTTTATAATATAGTACATTATTTTAAACTATTGAGGATAAAAAATTAGAAATTAAAACCAATATTTATGTCTTCCATTCCTAGAAATCCTGCCTCTTACCTTACAAGCTTAGGAATAAGTGCCACCATCAAACTATTATATTTAGAAACAGGTAGATATTGTAATCATTTAATGTTATTTCACTTGTGATCACCTAGCGGCCGATTCTCATGTGTTAAACACCTTTTAAGAATTGAGGTATTTTTCTATCAACGTACCAGACAACAAGTAAAAGGATTCTCATTGGTTAAACACCTTTTAAAGACATTGAGGGATTTTTCGATCAACGTCACCAGAACAAACAAGTAAAGTCCTTAAATGAACATTATTTTGTTGTTTGTAATATAAAATGACAATGATAAGAAAATAAATCTTTTATATTTTTTTCGGTGATATGCAGGTTATCACCGAGATTTTAGATTGGGTAAAACTTTTCATCAATGCGCTTCGCCATTGATGAGTTTTACTCGCTAATTGGTGATACCTGCATCACCCGAAAATATAAAGATTCATTTCTTTATATCCTGTCATTCCTAGAAAAACAGATTTTGTTTGCCATAATATAACATAATTGTTCGAAAGCATGAAAAACATTTTTTTGCTTGATTGTCCTTTATTCTACAACATACAAGACAAAAAAGTATTCAAAAATATCAGTATACTAATCATGTATCTTACTGCATTCCTCTCCATCTTGTGACTACCAAACGAAATAGCTTTATATTAGAGACTCTTTTTATGTTAGAAACGAAGCATTTGTTACGGATATAAACATTATGTAGCACAGTATATATAATTATACCATGTATATGTTTGTGTTATACTTCTACATTCCATAGCTAACAACACTTGTAATAATGTGCTTTATTGCCAATAATTGAAATTGAAAAAAAAAAAATGAAATATAATCATTATCAAACAAAGGTTATCAAAATATTGAGCAGACACCAATTTACTGCACCAAGTGACCTTTGACCTGAAAATTACTACCGGTCATCTACTACCAATAACTAACCACTTTATGAATACCACCACAGTCTACCAAACAAAGGGTTCTCAAAACATTGAGTGGACACCAATTGTATAGAGTACTGCACAGTACTCGGTGACCTTTGACCTTTTGACCAGAAAATTTACAACATACACCAATGACCAGCTCATCACTATCAAACAAAGGGTGCTAAAGATATTGGGCGGACAGATTTTCACAATACTGCACTGCACCCGATGACCTTTGACCTAAAAATCAATTAGGGGTTTTCTTCTACTCATCATCAACCCAAAAATGAAATCTCATTTATGATCAAGTGAATGCTTATCAAGATATTGAGCGGAAAACATGTGGTCTACCAAATGGCATGCCAACCAATAGGTGTAAAGCAACATGTCCCTCTTCTTTTGAAGAGGGGGGGGGGGGTATAAAAAGAAATCCACAAAATTGACAAGTATCCTGAAACTTACTGTTGACGCTGATCTACTAATTCCCATCTTGCAGTGGACTAAAACTTTAGAATTCCGATTCCTGCAAAAATGAACACTCCCAGTTAATTACATACTGGAAAAGCATTCAAATGACAGTATATTAGTTAACTACTGTGGAATAAATTAAATTTTCATGGATTTCTGTTAGAGATTTTACATTATCGTTAGGATTTAATTTAATGGATACGGATTCTAAAGATTGAAATATGAAATGGATTATATATTTCATTGTGGCTTGAAATTTGTGGGACAGGGGGTATCAACAAAATCCACATATTATGATCTTCAACAAAATGTTTCCATGGAAATTGATGCTAAATGCTTATTTCACACATTGATAATGTAAACATATAAAGTCCTTGTACCTTGCTTCCCTGATGAACAAAAACGTTTTGTCCCAGTGCTTCATTAGGTCTGTTTCTTCAGAATCCCACTCACGGATGTTCTGGTAGGCAAAGTGTCCCGGGAAGAAGTTGTCAATTTCTCGGCTGACATTCAGGATATGACCCACACTAAAACAAATACAAACCCGTCCAACGATAGATATGACCCACACTAAAACAAATACAAATTAAACCATTAGATGAATTCCATATGTTATGAATTTTGTCACAAATGTTTTTCGATGTTCTCAACCATTATTCTAATTCGAATTTATTTTACAGCTACAGTGTATATTTCAATTTTTGCAAGAATGAATACAATAACATTTTAAATAGTGTCTTAGGTACACTGTCACAAAACAAACTCTTAATTCAGATTCAGTTGTATTATGACGTCAAAACATAGACCATGATGTCACATGTATCTGTTGTAGTTTAATGAAGATCACTATTGAAAAGAGCTAACTTGAAATTTAAAATATCTGAAGAATAGTCAACATAATTATTCAGTATCTTAAAAAAGGCACTGATAATTTGTCCTATTTTAAATGCTCGATGAACGTACCCATTGTTATTGAGTTCCTCCATGTTGGATGCGTTCCATTCGGACCCTAAGTACAGGTGATCTTTGATGAGTGTGGGGGAGTCCATCTGTCCTAGAATCCTCAACATTTCCTGGTCGACATAACTCTTGTATTCAGAAAGGTCCATTTCCATTGCTGCCTCCAGTTCTTGCCTTATCTATTAATTGATCATAACCAAATGAACCCTTAT
>CAJDSM010001964.1:0-12602 GCA_903981925.1 Ostrea lurida
CCATTCATTTTGAAATGCAATTATTGTCTTTGAAAATAATTTATGCTATAGAAAAGGAAATCACGAAATTTAATATTATTATGAAATAATAAGGGTTATGATGTAAACTGTTGATTTTGATACCTGCGGAAAAAACCCGAAAAATGTTATACTTGTGCAAATGAAAACCGATAGTAGTTTAGTATTAGTATAGTAGTTAGTAGTTTCGCAAATTCGAGGTCGTCTATCACAATGACCTTATTTGTCGATTACAAAGTACACCAAGTCATATGATGATTGTTCATATGCTGTCGGACTGTCAGCATTTCCTGATCTAAGATTTTGACTATCGGTGTATTCGTTTTCGCCTAAATTTGACAAGGCTCACGGCGGGTGAGAATCCGACAAGCACGGAATCTTCTCTCCTCCATAAGCATCTGAATCCTACCTTCGCTTTTAGTCGGAGGTCTCGTGTTGCTCGCTATCAACTGCGACTTTGTATAGTGTTTGTTTTGGAGTTTATGATGTACGTTTGAACACGATGTTAACTTCCCCTATTTATAGTAGTAGAACTTCTTTTCTTCTATTCATTGTGAACGATACAGATGAAGCAGAGATTTCAGTGGAACTTTGGAAGTGAACATTTCAGTTTATTCAGACCAGAACCGTTCAGTGGGGTTTTGTAATTTTAATGTAAGCCATTTGGTTGAAAAAGCTGTGGATTTTATCCAATATATGTTTTACCTTTCCTTCAAATTAGAGCTAACATTGTTGTTTTCTTTCAGTATTTTGGCCAGTCAAGATGCGCGCTTTCCTATCTTTATTCTTGGTTTCTAAGTATTTCCTACTCTTCCTTCATGTATAGTTATGTATTTGTGATCACCGCCTTGCCCTTAAAAACATCAATTATGGATGGAGTTAGCAAAGAACTGTTCTAAAGGGCTAAAGTATAATCCGTTTTGAATTTTTAACTTCGCCGCTGTAAGAATCAAGTTACCCCCCCCCCCCCCCCCCCCCATCTTTCATTTATTTTGCTAATTTCTTTCATTTACATTTGGTCTTATTGTGTCTTGTATAAACTAAAGGATTTTATAGTGTCAACATTTACATTGTGTATTTTCATATTATGGAGAAAAGAGCCATTTCTATTTGTTCTTTATAATCGCCTTAAAATTGTAATAGTTTTAGTGAGGTCATGGTTGTCACAGTGAAAATGCTATTTCATCAGCATATAGCATAATTTTTATTTTATTTCCTTTATTTTTCATTTATTGATTTCTTGTGGCTTAAAAGCTACAACTGTAGTTGCACAATTAATCTAAACGCTCTATAGGATTCGTTTCACTAATAGTGCAGACACATTATGACCCTATACATGTATTCCTATTTCCATGGTACACTTTTTGTCTTCAAAATCATTCATTCTTTTTTTGATAAATGAAAGTATGGATTTCTTAATGAAAATTTTATCCTGGTTGTGAAAAGTGATCCGAAAATCAAATTTGTTGATAATTTAAATAGAGAATGTCATTTAATTGTATTAAAAGCTTTTCAGAAATCAGTAGATTTACATGGTATACAGACGCCGTGTCCATTAACGATCTAGCATTTCATTCAATATCTCGCTATTTCATTATATACCTTGTTTGATTTTTAAAGATGATTTTTCCATTAACTTTTTGTATTCATTTAGCGAAAACAAACGCGCCTAGTTTGCAATTACGAGCGGTATTTGTGATGTTTGCGTTTTGTGTATTTTCCTTTCATGGCGTGTTAATCATAATGTTTTAGAAAAGGTTAACTCTTTGTTTTCAATCAAATTATCCTACACTATTCATTCCTACTTCCACAACATCTCTTTTGTAATGCATTACCATGAAATACGTATGAATTAGAACTAAAGCTCAAACTATATTTATAAGCAGATCATTTTTTTTATCCTTTTAGCAACGACCTAACAAGCTAACAGTTTTTGGGTTTTTTTTAAATAAACATTTGTAACTTTTAAAACACAGGGTCGGGGAATGCAATAAATATGTATCAATTAAACGGTAAATAAAACAAGATACAGCTTATCACTTCACTCATTCGATGGCCTCTGGTTGCCAGAATGTCGGTTCCTCCATTTTGATATCAAATTGTCTTATTCCATGTTTTCATGATTTCGTACCCGCGCGGACAAAAGTCACACCCAATGACATTCAGATTTACTGAGTATATATATACATCTTATTAATGTATGTGACATTTTTGTTTTACTAAATTCAAATTAATATACTAAGTATTAGATCCACAACGGGACAAATTACAATGCAAAACAGCGTATGCTGTTGTATTCCTTCTACAACAGTACACTTGCCCAAGCTAACCAAGTTCCATTAAATTAAAGTAACTACACAATCCAAGCAATATGTAAATTCTCAATACCCTTAACAGTGAAACGAACTCCGAGAAGACAAATTATCCTGTAATAAGGCTTACTAAAATGTCAACAACAAACAATAATAATCTACAATATTGTATGTATAATTACATGTATGTTCAATCCCTTACAAACAATGATAAGACCGGATTAGAAATTATAACGGCAGTTCAGAAGAAAGATCGCATAATTTACTAAACAATTATATGATAATTTTCCACAGAATTTCCCATGAGAATTGAAAGAATCAAGTGGTAAGTAATGTCTTCAATACGCATAGAAACTCTAGGTGAAAGAGCGAGACCAAATTTCAAAACTGAGATGGATTTGATTATTTTGCCGTAGAATCTGAGTTCACAGATAGAGGCATAAATTTTGCAAAAATCATTATAGTTCCCAAAGGGAATACACAAACATCTTTCTGCACAATAAGGAAGAACAGTGCACAGACCACAGACAGACGGACAAACGGAAACGGATAATGCGGTATAATGATGCGTCCTGTCTAAAAACCGGTCGTGAGTGAAAGCCACTTAAGGTGGAATAATTTGACGTGAATGGAAAATAGAGGATATGTTGAACAATATTTTGAAAATAAAAAGTTTCAAATTCACTCAATTTCGTCAAGAAATGCAGTTTTAGTAGAAAGCAATAGGGAAAAAAAAATTAAAACCCCTGTTGGAATCGAACCCGCGATCTGCAGTTCAGAAGGCAACGTGCTAACTTACTGAGCTAGTCGTCTAGATATTTAATTTTGAAATGAATTGCTATATAACCCTGATAGTGGTATTTGCACCCATATTTCGAAAGGAAGTCAGCCATTATGACGATGTAGAGATCCCCCTTAACCACGCATCATTTTTAAATTCTGAAATACTAGTATATTGAAGATGAAACAAAAATTGAAAACTTGCATTTCTACATGTATGTCTAAGAGTTATAATGTACATGTACATATAGCCAAAAAAACTGCCACAAAATATAATAAACTCACGACATTCGCTGTATTTTTTCACCCACTGTCCGGTTATATTGCACGTGAAATACTGTTTGCTGGGCGTAGGTGTTATACAATTAAACCAATACTTTTTGTCAAACTCCATGCTCACGTCCAGAGGGGTAATGTTTGGTATTGAACTAGGATGTTTACATCCTGCAATGGAAAATGTCATTAATTAACAGCACTGGAACCAATACAGTAATATTATCAATTGTAAATAAGGCAAAGTTTGGATGTTCATTCAAAATATATAATAATATGTACCACATGTAAATCATATGGAGGTAGTTACATGTAGTTGTAACAATATTTTATTCAGTGAATAATTGACTAGTATTAAGAACTTATAAATAATTTCACACTGTAGTGACAAGGCAAAGGCATAAATATCAAAAAGAATATTTTTATTTCTTATTTCAGTCTAAACCCAAACAGTATTTAGCAGAAGTATATTAAGTTTCTTCGAAGAAGTGCAATTTGCTTGTTTTGTGAGAAAGGTATTCCCCAAAAGGTTAAAGAACAAATGCACGCTAGAATACCTGTGGTGATGCACGTAGGTTGATTGGAATCGAGAAGAACGCATTTTTGATTGACCTCACATGTAAGGTTGCAAGAATTCTGAAATATAAGAAATGTATATTGATGGCTAACGTGTAACTGTATTATATATTACGATAATCATATATAAGCGTTATATCTTGGAGTGATTGAATGAGGCTTCTCTCGCTCAAAGTTTTCATTACGAATAAAATGTAAATGAAGTAGATATCCTTTTTCTTTCAAGATACCTTTTAAATATACATCAAACAAGTCATACAAACAATTTGTAAATCTTACTGGACAAGAAACAACCAACGAATTACAGTAGGCTTTGGTCATATGAACATAGTCAACGTTCGGAATTTTCTTTTTCTCCTCGGTGCTGTTGTGGTAAAGAAGATCACACACAAACGTCTGGACGTTGTAGTTCACAGAGTGACAACCTCCGTGAACTGCACACTCTTTGCCACAAGAACGTGGTCCTATGTTCCTGAAAGTATGTAAGATCAGAGCATCCAAACGATGACCGGGAAAATAGTCACCAGACGTGAATTGCAACAATGATAGAAGAAAGAGCCGAAACATTCTACAGTTTGTCAGTTTGTACTTAAATGGATTCTGTGTAGAACCATTTAAACGAATTTTACAAAAACTATTTTGTTTGCGTTGTACGTATTTTTTTCCAAACACTCTTCTGAAATGTAAACCATAAAAGATCGGAAGTTAACCGTGGAGCGTCTTGTAGCCGTTTGTCAGATCACTATTTCATATACGCATTATAATGGATATTGGGAATCAATAGAAGTCATTTAGAAATGGAGTAATTTAAATACAGTATTGGAGACTTTAAATGATGGGGTCGTAAAAATTTAGATAGCTACTCAAAATCAGAATGACATTATTTCAATTCTTTTTACTTCTTGACCTTAGCATGTGTACTGTACACAATCGCAATTGCGAGAAAAATCTTGCTCATATATGAAATAAAGTTCAGAATAGCTTGCGACGTAGACATAGAAAGACAAAGAAAGTATTGATATCATGAACTAGATTCATTACATCACCAGACTGTGGACAAGTGTACTTAATTTGTGGAAATCTAAAGAAAGTTGGCGTATAATGTTGTTATTCTGGTTTGTCTGTCCGTCTGTCATGCTTTCGTCTTTTTCAAACTCCTCTTGTACCCCCGTCCTATGATACCGCGGTAATTTACTTTTACATTTATCGGCGATTTATTTTTACGTGATAACAAACTATTGCACTCAGTACTTGTATCAATTGAAAATATAAGAAATGTTAAGAATTTTGGAGGGTCAAATCAATTTATGATGACTGAAAACTCGGGATTTTTTCAATACTTTTCTTAATTCTCGTCATGCATTTGCATTTTATTATACTAAAATGGTTGCATTTTAATCATTTTTTTTGGTCATTTGTTACTACGAATACGTCTAACGAGATAGCTCTACATCACCATACACTTAAGTTTCTCTCAGACAAGAAGAAGATTTTTGAAAATTGGTCACTTTTGGTCCCACCTCCAGACCCTAGGGGTGCAAGAGACCTGAAATTTACAATTCATGTGCCCCTTGTCCCAAAGATGCTTCATATCAAATTTGAAAAGAATTGGACTGGTGGTTTATTATTAAGAAGTTAAAAATGTTCAATTGCTAACACATTTCATCTAGGACCATTTTCGGCATTTTGGCCCCACCCTAATACCAAAACCCCTATCCCTATGAAACAAAATTTATATTTATAATAGAAAATCCCTGCTCATTCCAATTATCCATTCAGTTTTAATTTACTATCAATAGCATTAAAGAAGATGTTTTCACAAGTGTTTACCATATACACGATGTACCAAGTTTGGCCCCACCCTGGGGTGCAAGAGACCTGAAATTACAATTTATGTGCCCCTTGTCCAAAGATGCTTCATCCCAAATTTGAAAAGAATTGGACTGGTAGTTATAAGAAGAAGTTAAAAATGTTCAATTTGTTAACACATTTTATCTAGGACCATTTTCGGCATTTTGGCCCCCCCTAATACCAAAACCCCTATCCCTAGGATCAAAAAATTTACATTTAAATAGAAAACTCCCTGCTCATTCCAATTATCCATTCAGTTTTAATTTACTATCAGTAGCATATAACAAAATGTTTTTCAAATGTTTTACAACACATACACTCTGTAACCCAGTTGCCACCTGCTGGGGGCCAGAACCCTTACCCCGGTGATCACCAAATTTATGCAATTTTGGTAGAGGTCTTCCTGCTCTACATCACCATGCATTTAGTTTCTCTCAGGCATATGCGGTTGTAAAGAAGATTTTTTAAAAATGGTCACTTTTGGGCAGTTTTTGCCCCTCCCCCTAGGCCCCAGGGATGCAAGAGACCTGAAATTTACAATTTATGTGCCCCTTGTCCCAAAGATGCTTCATACCAAATTTGAAAAGAATTGGACCAGTAGTTATCAAGAAGAAGTTAAAAATGTTAAATTGTTAACGCACGACGCACAACGACGGACGACCTAAAAATATTACTTGGAGTGTATGGTACTATGGTCAATAAACAGATCATCAGCTGTTCATTACACTAGCTGGATTTTGAATATTGTTATTTGTACAAATAATTAAAATATTACAATAATATCACATCCTTACAATTTCATGCAGGTCATATCAATGTTGACACCATGGTAGAATATTTGGAACAATTTAAAACCCTATGATAGACTTGATTTCACGTACCCCTAGGCTATTCAGACACTGGATAAATTATAAACCCATCGTAGACAAAATCTGCAAAAAGAAGAATCATTCATTTCTTTTTTCTTCAGATAGAAGTTAGAACCTTATCATCGTATTATCATCATATTATATTGATCCAGCCAGAGTGACGTAGATAATTTCATCTCAAAGGTAAATATGAATTTCATGCTCAGTTGATCAATTGCCAGACTTGTACATGCACAGTTTATAGGGCAAATCTATTTATTAAAATGTCTACATCATATAATCAATAGTAAATTGAATATCATTTTATACAAATAGTTTCAATGAATGAATGGCAAATCTTATGAAAGGAATATACTTGTGCCCTTGAGTTTATATGGAGCACTTTTTATACCCCCGCTCCGAAGGAGAGGGGGGGGGGGTTATACTATTTTACCTCTGTCCATCATTCCGTCCACACACAGATCGTTCATCACCCTGTATGTTTAACATCCTTGGCTTTGTTCATTTAACAATGTTGACAAAGGTATTGGATTTTGGAGTCCAATAATATGATAAGTGTACTAAAAGAAATTATAAGAAATCTCTTATTACTACTAGTGACATTTTTTTGTTTAATTGATATGGTATTGCAATGCATACATTATTATATGTTATGTTCTTGTTGATGTTCAATATTTTAAAGCAGTTAATATTCAAAGTGTTGGGGAATTCTGCATTTAAGTTATTATTTTTTGTGGAAATGTAAATTTTTTAAATGATTTTACATATTACTTATACTGACTTAGTAATTGTGCTGCAAATAAGGATTATACGACAAGAGCAGATTCTTCATTTGTTTTGTGCCTTTATTATAGGTTTTGTATTGGAGTAATAAAGAGGAAAAAAACCAGCAGTGTCTTTGACCTTACAGAAAGAGAAATAAACACAGACATACAAGAGGAAAATTTGTTTATCAAAGGTATAATCATGAAAACAATATGGAATCATCATGTAATTGCTATATTTCTTGTTTATGCAAACTGATTATTTGTTTTCATTTTGAAGAACTGTAGATACACTGAAATTGGACCACTGTTACACAACATTTTGAAAAAAGACTATAGAGTCAAAGGGTAAGAGTTATCTTCCATTTTTGAAATACCACAAAGATATTTGGGTTTTTGCCCTTTG
This sequence comes from Ostrea lurida, assembly GCA_903981925.1. Classification (NCBI taxonomy): domain Eukaryota; kingdom Metazoa; phylum Mollusca; class Bivalvia; order Ostreida; family Ostreidae; genus Ostrea; species Ostrea lurida. Next base: position 7,850 of record CAJDSM010001964.1, read on the forward strand.
GTGCCAGGAGTTTTAATTACCTATAGTAATTCCATCTCATTTATATACATGTACTTATTGCTTCACAATCAACAAAAATAGATAAATTTTTAACTTAGTTCTACAGTTAGACATTTTGTGGTACGTATATACAATGTTGAAGGTGTTTATTTTCCCCCCTAAATTTTAGGTGGAATAGCTACATCTTAATCAAAGTGAAAGTACCTTCTTGAGGAACGATAAATATGGGGCCACTTCGTAGTCAAAGAAGGGAAAGGAAAGGTACAATTAAGCAATGCAGTTTGCATTCATTGCAACGAATCAGATTCAAAGCTATTCGAAACTTATTAAAATCCCGTATTCACCATTTGACGGGAAAATGCGTACCATTTATCCCTCTGTTTTTAAGAAGCCAGAAGTGGTAAATGAGTTACATAGACTACATGAAAACTTTGTACTAGTTCCAGCTGATAAAGCAAGTAACAACATTGTCTTTGTTTGTAAAAGTTACTACTATAATTGTCTTTTAAATGAACTAGGATTTACTTCAACATCTGGGAATCCTACTTATACTCCAAGCAATTTCACAAAAGATTAAATTCTTCAAAATCGATTTTCCGTTTTAAATACTATCAATATTCCGAAGAATCAGGATCAATTTGAATTACCATACCTTTATTGGATTCCGAAGTTGCATAAACACCCTTGCAAAGATACATCGCTCGTTCCAGTAAGTGCTCTACCAAGCCTCTTTTCTTTACTTTAAATTAAACTACTAACAGCTAATAAAGAGTCCTCTTCAAGAGATACTGTTCCACTACATATATCCAGAAGTGGTGTCAATCAGATGTGGATTCTTAAAAATTCTAAAGAGCTTTTCGATAACCTAGAATCACGAAGAATTTTCAAAAAATTTGACTGCATCAAACGTACGATTTCTCCACACTTTATACAACGATTCCTCACGATGAATTAAAATCTAGGCTTTTTCAGAATATAGATAATTGCTTTTTAAACAAAAATGGCACCCGAAAATACGAATTTCTAGTCGTTGGGAAACAAGACACATATTTTGTTAAAAAACCCACTATGATTGCCCACCACAAGTACTAAGTAAGATATTAAGAACATGCTTGGTTTTCTTTTAGACAATATTTATGTAGTCTTTGGAGACCAGGTCTTCCAACAATCCGTTGTATTCCTATGGGCACTAATTGTGCACCCTTATTTTATATTCATATGAAGCAGAATTTGTACAAAAAACTGTTACGGGATTAAAAACAAAAAACTTGCCGTGTCTTCAAGCTTTTACATATAGGTATGTAGATGATGTGCTATCAATTAACAATCATAATTTTCACAATTATGTCCATTTGATATATCCCGAAGAACTCGATATAAAGGACACCACAGCATCTGACAGATCTGCTTCATATTTGGATACTTTACTTAACATTGACTCTAATGGCAGACTGACAACTACACTATGTAAAGGCAAAGATAACGAACAGTTGATCAATCTTGCAAGTCCCAAATAGAATATAAAACAAGAGAAATCACGGACCCTGGACACACCATAGGTGGGATCAGGTGCCTAGGAGGAGTTAAGCATCCCCCTGTTGACCAGTCACACCCGCCGTTGAGCCCATAGTCGGAACAGTCCGTAGTCAAATCTGTGTGAAAAACGGCTTAACAATGGCTATGCAAACACATCAGACAGCATTTGACTCAAATGATAGGTGCATATTTGGTAAACTAAATTGTTATAAACGACCAAGAATTACGAAAATGCTGCCTTAAACGTGACTGTTGAAACCCCTGCAACAACAATTTGTATGTAAGTAGCTTGCCTCGATTCAAAAACATATTTGATAAGCGTTGATGACTTTAACTTTGCAATCGTCAACTTTCCCTTTCTATGTAGTAATATACCACTATCACCTGCTTATGGTGTTATATCTCGCAGTTGATTCGATTACGCAAGAGCTGCTATGCGTATGCGGATTTTTTTAAAGCGAGGCCAACTACTAACAAAAAGTTTAAGTTGGCAGGGTTATAACGAATCTCGTTTAAAAGTCATCATTTCGCAAAATTCTACGGTCGCCTATAATGACCTTGTTTGCCGATTACAAATATTACAGTCTATGTTGACTGATTTGTTTTTCATACTCTTTGTTAGGACTGTCATTTTCCTACTAGATTTGACACGGGAATCCCATTTACTTTATTTCAACTATGGGCTCACGGAGGGTGTGACCGGTCAGCAGAGGATGGCACTTGATCCTACCTTCGCTTGCCGGAGGTCCGTGTTTGCCTACACTCGATTTTGTATGTTTTTTTGGATTATGATTACGTTTTAAAACACTTTGTTACCTTCACCTATTCGTATTCTTGTTAAACCGGCTGGCGGAACTTCGAATTTGTCCAGTCACATGAAGAAACATCATGGCAATATAGTCACATGCCAAACTTTTCCCAATCATGACAAAGTTTTAAAAAAGGTCACCACTACAGTCAGAGACATTGTGTGAACATTGACAATATGAATTAATGACTGAATATTATTTTTTTTTATATTTTGTACCAAAAAGCATAGTTTCAGATTAAATGTTAACATTTTGGATTTTTTAAAGTTTGTTTGAGTATTAGGAACGCTAAAAGGTATTAAGGGTTTAATCTTTCTTTGTGAAGTTGACCCGTGGGGGTCCGGGTTAAAATAGGCCCCCAGCATCCCTTTGCATGTCGTAAGGAGGCGACTAAATGGGGCGGTCATTCGAATGAGACCGGGAAAAACTGAGGATCCTGTGTCGCAGCAGCAGGTGTGGCACGAAAAAGACCCCTCCCTGCTCAAAGCCCTGAGTGCCGCGCATTAGGCCTACATTTTGCAGCCCTTCACCGGCAATGGTGACGTCTCCATATGAGTGAAATATTCTCGAGTGGGACGTAAAGCAATTTTAAAATAATCAATCTTTGTGAAGTTATTTCCTATTATTTGATGAATTTCTGATTAAATTCAATGAAATCAAGAAGTACATGAATATTGCAATAAATATTGCAATATTTTTTTTTTCAATATTGCAATACTTTTTGGGGTCGCAATACCCAGCTCTAATTTCAACCTGTAGCCAAATCACCTTGTGGAAAGTGACCGGTGGTGCCTAAACCGGGTTTAAAGGGGGGGTGCCAGTGGCACTCCTCCGGGCAAAAACAAGGTAGGCAGGACCGAAGCCAACCCAAGAAAAACAACAGTGCACAAGTACCCGCCTAGATAGGGTTGGGCAGTTAAGATCGTGTCCAGAAGGGACGTCTAGGGCGAAACGGCAAGATACATGTATCCACTATTCCGCCGCCACGTACATCCAAAGGCACCGAAGGAACCGTGATTGTGTGGGTTTTCTCCCCATGGAGAGAGTGCCATGCTGCACGTCTAATTTTGGCTTACATTCCTCTCAGGAAGTATACACTAAGCAACATGGAGTCCTTCAAGGGAGCCACATACAGATCCAACTATTGGACTCTCTCCCCCAATAATTCCACTCAGTCTCCAGTTTGCTAATTTCTGCCCCAGTATCCACCACTTGCTCTGCAGGTACATGTAGGTCCTGAACCCGTAATTGCACTGCATATCTCATTGAGTGCCTCACCCGGCCAGTGGTGAAGCACCGATCGCTTTCCCCTGGAATATTTAGGGCATCCTCCCGGAGCCCACTCATCCCTGATTTCTCTTCCACTCCCTAGGTGCCTTCGGGCTACTACCAGCCTATCATGATCCATATCCTCTCGATTGTCCTCGGAAAAGATAGGTGCATTAAAACGCACACGCGTGTACTTCCACCGGCGCCCTGGTTTCACGTGTCCTGGGTGTCTGGTCTTGGGTTGTATAGCCATCAGCCTCTGCGCCTCCAGGAGACAATATACAGTCTTCCTAAGGAGCACGCCAGTTGATTCTTGGCAGCGAGAGGGCTTCTCCTGAATAGTGTGCTCTTTGTAGGTATCATACCTAGCATTGGCTCCACGCTGGGGCTGGGGCTGGGGGTCGATCCTAGTAGAAGCTGCTGTCAGCTCCTTGTTTGCCTCCTGACTTATGGTGCCAGGGCACTCCATACGGAAACACCCAAATTTGCTGCACTTAAAACAAGTTGGGGGAAGTCCGATCTGGAGCAAGGTGCCAATGGAGAACGTCCTTGGGAACATTTACAGTCTCTCCGAGCAGCTTCAGTGCGCTGTATTCTGCCCAACAACTTTCGGATAATGTCCCCGAACTCCAGGTCAGGAGAAGAGTCCCTTGACGCTACCCCACTTGGCGTTCTTTCGGCTTTGAGGGAAAACTCCGGCGAGAATGATGGAAATACTACATCTGATCAACAGAGACTGTTTTGGGCCAAAGTTCTGGACTGCCCTCCAGAACATAAAGCCCTGCAACACGGTCCTCTGCTCCATAACACAACCGTATCAATGCTTGGGGTGGCCAACTGCAAGTTCAGCTGGTGAGTTATATCTGTTGCTGAGGACCCAAACCTCTCGTCGAATTTCCCCAGGTTTTCTCTAAGACCGAGTTTGAGTGAGATCTTCAATAACAGCATGTAATAGTCACTGGCGGCTCCCTCCAGAGAGAAGCAGAAGTGATCATGTTGCTAATCTTCCGTCCACTGGTGACTGCAAGCCAGCCTCACAAACTTCCATCAAGAACGATTCCCCACTCGCCTTGACCCGTGTTATTTATTTATTGTCTTACGTCCCACAGAGAATGGAGACGTCATCATTGCCGGTGAAG
>CAJDSM010001966.1:0-33490 GCA_903981925.1 Ostrea lurida
ACACCTTGAAAAGGAACATGGCTGGAACTTTGCAACAGGAGGCAACAATGCACTCAAAAATAGATCATGTTGCAGTGTGGTGGGCTTCGATTATGAAACTTTCTTTGCATCTAAGAGACACTGAAGATGAGATTGTAATCGCATTTTCCGCATTGCAAAGTTTGAAATGTTGTGTGCAGGTGCAGCACACCTTACTGAATACTGCATATAGTTAAGGCGTTTGCAAGCATAAGAGTGCGCCATCTTAAGTCCAAGACAAGTTGCTGAATACAAGTGGAAATGCAAAGCCAATATGCATGGTGGAAAAGGAAAAAGCATCCCCAATGACAATCTTGTGGAGACTGTTGTGCAGAGAATTAAGAAGAAATTAAGAGAACGGGAATCTAACCTTACCTACCAAAGTGCACAGAAAATAGCCCTTTCAACCCAAATGCATTCAGGAGGAAATGAAAGATAATGTGCTACGACAATTCACAAATAAAGAGAAGGGACGCTCTAGACCAACCATCACTGAACTGATGCATAGTCAAGTTTTCGATTGCATGCAGGGAAGAGAATTCAATGCTTTCAAAGGTTATAGGGATTTGTTTAGCAGAGTTAAAGCCGAAGATCCGCACCAATGGATTTCAAACCAGGCCTCATGATAATAAACTAAGAATAGACTTAAGTCTAAATTTCAAATCCAGCTAACTTGAGATTTAATTTTCATAAACAAATATATGTTTGCATTTTATTTCTTTTTGAAATCTTGTAATGGTTTTAAACATCCGTGTTCTAAATCTTAAGAACTTTGACTTAAGTCTATTCCCAGTTTATGGTCTTGGGGCCTGAAATTCAGAGCTAGTTATGAAATGTTTTTTTAGTAACATTACACAGTGACTGTATAATATTCATTACATGTATTTTGGAAGCTTTTCTGTTGTAAATATGTTGTTATTTCATTTATTAAAATGCTCTGTTATTTCTTAATGATACCAGGCCCAAGAGATCATGAAACAAACTTAGATTTTAAGTCAAATTTTCAATCACCTGTAAAATGTTTATTACTTTTGACCTGAAACTCTTTGCAGACACTTGAAACTTGATTAAACAATAATGAATAACCATTTTATCTTGGAATTATTGACTTCACAATCATTTCATTGCAATATTGATTTTGACTGTTTCATTATCCTGGAGCCTGGTATTCATTTATCCCTTCTTCTGAGTGGGACATAGTATTGTTGCATTCTTTAGGAAATGATTTAAAAGTTTAGTACATTACTTCAATCTCATTTGTAGATGTGCATATGATAAAATTATTTTTCTAAAAATTATAGATGATAAGAAAGGTGGAGGATATTGAATTCCTTGTGAACAGATTTATTTGAACCTTTAATTAAGTTGTTCAATACTTCATTTTTTAGAGATGTGCTTATTGTAAAAACAGAATCCAACTGTAATCATCAAAGTTAATTGGATCCCTTTTTTTTCATATGGACTATACAGATCGTCATGATGGTTCAAAATGAATACAATAGCTAACAGGACCATAGGGGCTTGTCTTCCGGATTGTGTAAATTTATAAAAAAAATAATAAAAATGTGAATCCTCTTTTAATCCCCCTTTGAAGTCACTCTAATAACATTTCCAACCCGTTTTGGTCATTTGCCCATTGTTTAAATAACACCCCCTTCAAGTAGTACTATGAATCAATACAAGGGACGAAAGTCGCCCATCTTTGGAAAATATACCCCCACTCAGTTCAACACCCGTTTCTGTACTCCAAAACTAACAATTTATTGGCTGATCGTGGTGAGATTTAATGCAGCGGAAATTTTCCTAACTGGTGATGTGTTGTCGCCCGGTGACACACATTCTATCCAACGAAAAGGGTACACTTCAGCATATTTATCTGTCTCCCTCGCCATTTCGCTCTCATTGGAACGGAAGTTTATAAATAACTAGGCTTGTATAGAACTTCTTAGAGGGGAAGTGTCAAAATATTTCTAACATTTTCCCTGTAGTCTGTCTCACTTCCGTTCCAATGAGAGCGAAATGGCGAGGAGATAGATAAATATGCTGAAGTTGTACCCGTTTTCGTGTGATAGAATGTGTGTCACCGGCGACAAACACATCACCAGTTAGGAAAATTTCCGCTGCATTTAAATCTCACCACGATCAGCCAATAAATTTAGTTTGGAGTACAGAAACGGGTGTTGAACTGAGGATGGGGGTTATATTTTCCAAGATGGCGACTTTCGTCCCTTGTATTGATTATAGTACTACTTGAGGGGGTGTTATTTAAACAATGGGTAAATGACCAAAACGGGTTGGAACTGTTATTAGAGTGACTTCAAAGGGGGGTTAAAAGAGGATTCATATTTTTATTATTTTTTTTTTAAATTTACACAATCCGAAAGACAAGCCCCTATGGCTAATTACTGTTACAGATATCAGATACATGTATAATGAAGGTTACAAAACGAGGTTTTCAAAAGATGAACTTAGTCAGTTTCTTCATCAGTTGTTACATCACTATCTGAATTTGCTACATCCATTTCATTTCCTACATTAACTTTAACTTGATGTTCATATGGACAAAGTTCTTCACATTTACAAAAATGTTCATAGATATCACAACGTGATGTCTGTGGCAGGATCACATATGTATAATTTTGTTAATAGCAGTCTTCTACAATTATCAGTCAAATCAATGTTTCTCATGTCATCATCCACTCTTTTCAGTTGTGCACATTTAAAGATGATAAGGTCCTGAGACTGTGTGTTGTCTCTGCCCGCACGGCCCATCTGCTGAACAAAAGAGTCAATCTCGTGTGGAGGCCCATAATGAATTACATTATACAGTTCGGAGTAATTCTCTCCCACGTCTGCTGCGTTCGTACAAACTGTCCAACTGGGTTGCTCATATCACTCCTAATTTCATCTTTCACATATTCTGTTGTTTTACTATGAAACATGTTGAAAAGAACATAAGTCATATATATCGATGGACAGTCTTTAATTGAGTTGCAAAATATTAGGTGTCTTTGAAACTTGTTTTGTTCTTTTGCAAGCCTGAGAAAATGACATAAAGGTCTTCACTTTCACAACATTCATTTTAATGTTTTTCCTATCTTATTATACAAGCGTTTTTTTCCAAAGCACAATTTGAATATGATCTTTCGTCTGTGGCACGGATATGCAGTGACAGTCAGAGCCAAAACGGGGACTTTTAAACGTTCACCAATGTGTCCAAACCTCTCACGAAATGCACTTTCTTTCTTTTTTCTCCCCTACAAATAGACACCAATTACATATAATAAATATCATAATTTCCTATTTTTCATTTAATTTTTTGCCAATCGACAATGAATTAAAAAGTACAAAAGGCAGATTTTAAAATACTTTGAATTTCATAATTGTATTGTGATAAATTCCCAATTTGAATAAAAGGGTTGATTAACTTTCCCAATCTAACCGGACCCTACACCAAAACATGCTATGACAGCCCTGATTTTATTTTTTAATGAAGGGTTTTCAAGACGTACAGACAAATAAATATAAAATACATGTACACACAAATAAAAAAAATAAAGTAAGTACACTAGTTAGAGCACGATCGATATCATACTTTGAGGAGGAGGGCCTGGGGCCATGTGCAATTTGTGAGTCTGAGTAGCATAGTGCTCCGCTCAGACTCATGGGTGGACCCCCAGAGTTACCTCTAGCGCAAAATACATGTACATTGTAGCTTGTTTTCTTGTTGACTAAATTTCCAACTTTCAAAATTAAAGTTATTTGACATTTATTTACTTCTCAGGATAAAAGAGTATACTTTGTTTAAAAAAAAAAATTAAGAAAAAAAATTTCTATTGATATGTTGTATTCTGTATTGAAATTTGTTATCTTACCAATGAATGATAGTATGAGCCTCGTCTACCACGATCAAGCTACGTCTCTTCGTAAATTCGGGATTTTTGAAAGCGTCCCTCCACTTGGCCTCACCCACCAGTACCCCGGGGCTACCATAAACGAAGTTGTATCCATTCAAAACCTTTTCAACGTCAGTTGACCCTTCAACATACACTGCCCTGTATCCTAAGCTGGAAAGTCGTTCTACTTCCTCCTTCACCAAACACAAGCGGAACACATTCATAAATAATTATTTTTCCACTGCCTGTCTTAGTTCAATGAATGTATCACGTTTCTTTATCGAACTTGCAGTTCGTTGATTTTCCGTGAGGGCTGTGATATTGGATTTTTTGCAAATATGATTCAGATCAGCCATTTTTATGTTCAGTCCAAACTTTGTTTTGAAAGGTTCTGTTTATATTGAACAGTTTATTTTTAGATTATTACGCACTCAGAATATTCGTCAAGTTCACGTAAGCACAAAACCTTGACTTGTGGGGATGGTTGCAAACTAGTTGGATTCGGTTTTGTCCAGCCAACTCAACCTTTGACCTTGGAATCGCTCCATATTTGGTAATGACCTGCAAACAGGTGACACTACAAAACCGGATCCAACTAGTCTGCAACAAACATGTCAGTCTCAAAGGAAATATAAGAGAAAAGATTTCGTGAATGTAAATGTAATCTGGTAACCCGCTCGCTCTGCTAAAGAACTACACGTATGTATTATAACAGAAAATTATGTAGACAAACCAAAGGAATTAATGCCATGCAAATGAAAACCTATACGTATTGTATGTACTTTTAGGAAAAGACTCAGTAGACTGGTATGTTATATTTTACTTTTATGTATCATATACTGTGAAATAGTTTCTGATCTATTTGCCCATAGTGAATGAACGCCCTTGATTGGTAAATTATATACATTTATTTTGTATCCGAGATGCAGTGTAGTACTTTTTGTATTCAGGATGCGTTTATTGATTCTTTTCTTTTTTAATTTGAAAAAGAGGCCCACAGGCTTTAACATAGTGAATCTCAGTATCATAACCCATATATACACATGTTTGCATTTAAGCCTAATAATGAATCTTTTGTCCACATGTTACAAATTATGAATATGATTCCAGGAGGGGAAAAAAGGAACTTTGAAGCATAAAAATCATAAATTTTCAACATTCTTCATCTACAGGGGCCATGAAATTCAAAACATCAAAATCAAGCCTTGTGGTTTTTAACCGAGTTGCACTCGCCTATTGGCGGATGGGCGGGCGTCAACAATTAAGTTTCCGGACGATAACTCAAAACGTTTACATCTGATTCAATTGAAACTGTAGGATATTGTTGCATATCAAGTGAGAAAGAACCCTATTGATTTTCAGATTAATCCGGCCAAGTTCATGCATGGTCGCAGTGACCAAAAAAAAAAATCTGAAAACATATGAGGTTTCCAGACGATAGCTTAAAAAGTTTGCATCTGATTCAATTGAAACTTTGGGATATTGTTACATATCAGGTGATTATTAGGGAACCCTATTGATTTTCGGAAAAAATCCGTCCAAGGCCCGCAGGCCTCATGGCTCACCTGACGGACGATTTAAGGTCACTATTCATAATTCTTTACTCAAAAACATTTTGTTAAGAAGTTGTTTAGTTTTACTAGATTTATCTAACCGTATTAAGATAAAGGCCCGCGGGCCTCATGGCTCACCTGTATGGACAATTTAATGTCACTATTTATAACTCGATCTGCTACTCGAAAACATTTTGTTAAAAGATTTACATATGTATAACAAAAGTTGTTTAGTTTTACTAGACCTATATAACTGTATCAAGATATAGGTCTACGGGCCTCATGGCTCAACTGTACAGACATTTTGATAAGACATATGGAACATTTTAGATCTATCTAACCGTGTCATAAAAGCTTGCAAGCTTTATGGCTCACCTGTACAGACGATTTAGTATCGCTTATCATAATTTTTTACTCGTAAATATTCAGTTAAGACATATTGAACAACAGTTGTTTAATTTCGCGAGATCTATATTATGTTATAAAAATAATATGCCCACAGGCCTCATGGCTCACATACACAGACAAAAACCTCGGAAATGTTACCTGCAACTCGGCTATAGCATCCCCGATACCTTCTGATTTTTTGATTTTCTCAAATACATATAGAAGTAGAGAAGAAGATTTTCTAAGATTCCATACATTCTCACTGTATGGTCATAATGTCCCGGCCCACCCGAAGGCCTGACCCGAGACCTTGGGGCCATGAATTTCATAATCTTGATAGAAGGGTTCATGGACATCATAATCATACAGTCAGAATTTCTCAAATGTGTGTGGAAGTAAGAAAAAAAGAATTTTCTAATTTGAAAAACAGGTTTGCGTTATGTTCATATTGGCCTGAACCCCTGAAAAAAAAAATACCATAAATTTCACAATTGGAATAGAGGATTTCATGGACTTCATAATCATGCTTTTAGCTTTTCTTAAACACATACGGGACAAAAGAAAAAAGATCTCATAAGATCTAATACATTTTTACTACACGGTCAAATTGGCCCTACCACTGGTCCTGAACCCCTAACCCACCAAAACTCCTACCCCTTGGATAACGAAACTTACAATTGTGATATATGGACCCATGCTCATTCTGAATATCTATTCAGTTTCACATTAATATCAATAGCTTTAAAGAAGATATTTTTCATATAAACACTAAGTACGAAGTTTAGCCCCACCCTGGGGTCAGAACCCTTACACTGGGGATCTCTAAATTTACAATTTGGGTTAAGGCCTCAATCTACATCACTATGCATTTAGTTAACCTTTAAGTACACATTTGCGGCTGTAGTAAAGAAGATATTTTTTTAATTGTAACTTTTAGGGAGTTTTTGCCCCGCCCTAAGGCCCCAGGTGTGCAAGATTCCTGAAATTTACAATTTATGTGTTCCTTGGCCCAAGCATGCTTCATCAAGATTTGTATGCGCATTGTTATATAGGCTATTAGCTGTAGTGCATTCATGAAGAAATGACTATTGTAACGAACCACCGCTGTTACCAAATTATGTAACGAACTACATAATCAATCAATCTATTCTAAATACTAATTGGGTCCGCTTAGGTTTCCTTCCTAAGAATCAAGCTAAATCACAATACAACTTATTATTTCATTCGACAGCAACTACTAGTCTAACCCACAGACGACAGTAAGAGAATCTAAATAATCCTAAATATATGTACATTGTATATCGTTTTTCACGGTCCTATCTGGATTATGATTCAAGAACTAAACAACGACAATAAGCAAATCAACCAGAAGATCACAAATGTAAACCCTATCTAAGCTAACCTCTACTTCGGTAGAAGTAGACCGAGTGGTTAACTAACAATTCTGTTGTTCAGACACAGCCCACAACTACCGAACCTAATCACCACCATTCCCTACTCTGAAGCAAAAGTCACACATACACTATTGCTAAGTCATTAAGACACTAGTCGTAAAGCCTAGTCACCTTGTCAAGGAACTGAGTGGATAGCTGAACAATTCTGTTGCTTTCCGACAGTCCTTAGACTTGCTCCCTTTCACATTTACTCACAGAGCAGAGTGAACAGAGTAACTGAAAAATTCAGCACGGCGGTATTTATACCCTGTTGCCCCAAGTTAATTGGTTAATGTATTAACTCCTGATTGGTTAGAAAAGCTGTAATCTGATTGGCTAATGATTGAAGACATTTCAATCCATCCTTTTTATCACACTATCATTACAATTTGTAAAGATTATTAATGGCAAAATCGTTGAAGATGTAAATAATATCATGAAATATTTCATATTGTTTGATTTTATCATTCACTTTGTCATACCATTTAAAATTTTTGTTTCCGAAAGGCGACGGGTTTTCAATTACCGGTATTAGAATATACACCGGTAAATACATGCATTCTAGATATATGAACAGGTCCCCACCACATTGCATCATTCTCATATAACTGGATCGACGAAGAATGACTGTATAATTTATCTATTTGCAAAACTAAAAAACAAAAAAATTAAATAAAAAACAAACACCCCCCCCCCCCCAAAAAAAAAAAGAACGGAAAAAAGACACAAAAAATGATAATAAATAAATAAATAAAATAAAAAAACCTAACACACTATGAAATGTTCATTATGTCATGCTTATTGTATCCCGATAAGGCCATGTGCAAAAGTTCTTACAACGTGCTATTACACAACACGCCATCGCGCTGTCATGCTAACACACAATCGCGCTTTCACGCTAACAAACAGCACGCTGTCACGCTAACGCGCTGTTGCGCTAACACGCGATTGCGCTTTTACGCTAACACACAACACGCTAACGCACAATCGCGCTTGAAATCACGCAAACACGCCATGGCGCTTTCACGCATCATCATAGGACATAATTAATAGTGCAGACTGCCAGAAAATAGTGCAGACTGCCATGAAGGGGCCTTGCCACACTTGGTGTGCTGCGTCGAGGGGACGGTGGTGGGTCCGACCTCGGATCTATGGGCGGCGGAAAGGGCAAAAATGACAACTTGCAAAATCAACAGTAAATTGTAATTTAACAAGCGAAAAATGTACAATCAACGATCTTTGCAATTTAATCGAACATTAGATATTCAAACCAAACAGGGTAAATGTTTACCAAACTAGAAATCTAGACAAACATACATAAATTCCACAACCAACATACATAAATGTTTTAACGAACGTAAAACGTAATCAACATACATCTTTGACACCCAAGCGGACGCCCAAGTCAACCAACAGGGGGCGCATTTATTGAAGTAAAGAACGGAACTTATAGAAATTGAGACATGCGCATCAACAGAATAAGTAAAGATGGGGACGCAAAATATGCAGGCTTCAGTTAAACTTATATTAGTTATTCATAGCCAAATAGAATTATGATACAGAAAAAATGAGCGAAAGCAAAATTGTATCCGGAAAGAAAACACAAGCTCATCCTCTCCTCTCTCTCTCTCTCTCTCTCATCTCTCTATTCTCTCTCTCTCTCTCTCTCTCCTTTTTTTTCAAAGGGCGGGTTTCAACCCCCGCAACTTATTCCCATTGAACCATTTCAAGATTCTTTATATCTGGATAAGCTCTTGCTGTAGATTGTCATAAAATTCAACTATAGAATTCCGGGGGGCGGGGGGGGGGGGGGGGGGCACTTACTATATACCGATAATAGGGACGTGCCACTGCAATAGGTAGCCTTTTCCCACACAGAATATATACAAGTATAGAAATCAGCATGGAATAAATATAAGGTTAATGTTTTACTCAATTATTATATAAATGACCTAATTTGATCCAGCTTTGGCAGTCTTTGGTTTTGTTTTATATGGGAAAAGGTCACCATTTGACGCAAAAAATATATATGAAAAGGTATACAATTCTCAAATCTAAAATATGAAAAGGGTGGGGGGTCTGCAATGTCAGCGGGCACGTCCCTACCCATAAAATTACGAAGTGCCCCCCCCCCCTCCCCCATCAGCCTCCGTGTATAGTTTCTGCATAGCATATTTAGGTCTATGTTTCTGCTTTGTAACTTGTAGAAAATCTATTCATGTGTAGTAATTTAAGCGTTAATCCTGTATGAATCATTGGCAGATCTAGAGGGGGTTACGGGGGTTGCAACCCAACCCCTTTGACTTTTGTAAAGAGAGAGAGAGAGAGAGAGAGAGAGAGAGAGAAGAGAGAGAGAGAGAGAGAGAGAGAGAGAGAGAGAGAGAGAGAGAGAGAGAGAGGTTAGCTGTGTTTTCTTTCCGGATACAATTTGCTTTCGCTTCATTTTTTCTGTACATAATTCTATTTGGCTATGATAACTGAATATAGAGTTTAGAACGAAGCTGCATATTTGCCGTCCCCATCTTACTTATTCGTTGATGCGCATGTCTCAATTCGATAAGTTCCGCTTCTTTACTTCATAAAATGCGCCCCCTATTGGTTGACTGGGCGTCCGCTTGTGGTGTCAAAAGTGTATTTGATTACGTTTTTACGTTCGTTAAACATTTATTGTATGTTGGTTGTGAATTTATGTTAGTTTGTCTAAGATTTCTTGTTTGTTAAACATTTAGACCCGTTGGTTGAATATCTAATGTTCGATATAAATTGCAAAGATCGTTGGATTGTACATTTTTCGCTTGTTAAATTACAATTTACATTGATTTTGCAAAGTTGTCATTTTTGCCCTTTCCGCCGCCCATACGTCCCCTGGAAACGGGGACGGGTCTTCATGTGAAGAACCGGGATGGAATGTCCATCCCGAGGTCGATGAGCCCACGGATCCCCACAGTTAACGGGGGATGGGCTTCTTGAAGATGTAGTGACATTACTTCATCTGTGGTCGATCACGCAGCCATCACCGTGCATGCGCAACTTATAATTTCTGGACGCAACTTCCGAGTGCGATTTACTGTGCAGTGCAAAATCGCGACGGCGTGTTGTGTGTTAGCGTGTTTGCTCAACAGCACGATTGCGTGTTAGCGTGACAGTGCGATGGCGTGACAGCGTGTTAGTGCAACGGCGCGATGGCGTGTTTGTGCGATTGTGTGAAAGCGTGTTGTGTGTTTGCGTGAAAGCGCGATGGCGTGTTAGCGTGATAGCGTGTTGTGTTATCGTGAAAGGTCGATTGCGTGACAGCGCGATGGCGTGTTAGCTGGAAAGCGTGATTGCGCGTTGTTGAGCTTTTGCACGTGGCCCTATCGGGACACCATATTATGGTGTCTCGATAGGTAACTGGGTCTGCCATAAATTTATTTTGTGTTATCTAATTAAAACCGGATTAACTACAATTACTAAGATTTATCAGGGTTTCATCCCACATTATTCTTGGGTTGCTATGAATATACAAGTTTAAAAATGGGCCATGATATGAAGAGCAATACTTGAATTAAAATGAAATTTGTTTACGATATATATGTTGATCACATACGTAGTTGCAATGCAAATAAACAGATGATTCACATACGTGTTTGCCCAACTCTTGTTTTTGTATTCTATTTGGACTTATAAATTTATACGAGATTGACTGTTCGTTACCTTTGCCTTTACATTACATAATAAGGATCTTTCAAATTAATACTACTGTTCTTAATGATTAATTTTAAAAAGGTTTCTTACGAAGTAAATAAAAAACAAATATGGTGTTAGCATGGCACTTTGATACGTCTGCATTGTCCTACATGTATAGATCTGTTGACTCAACTAATCCCCCTGCATTAATTAACTTTGCTATAGAAAAAATAGTAAATAAAAATTAGAATTTACTTGTAGAGTATCCAACAGGCTCTTCTCCCGCACAAGATGAGTATTGATCCATCTTCTCTTTATATCAGCCATCACCGTGCATGCCCAACTTAAAATTTCCGGACGCAACTTCCGAATGCGATTTACTGTGCAGTGCAAAATTGCTCGCAAAATTGCAACGGCGTGACAGCGTGTTGTGTGTTTGTGTGCTTGCTCAACAGCGCGATTGCGTGTTATAAAGCGTGTTGTGTGTTAGCGTGAAAGTTCGATTGAGTGACAGCGCGATTGCGTGTTAGCTTGACAGCGCGACAGTGCGATGGCGTGTTAGCTTGAAAGAGTGATTGCGCGTTAGCGTGACAGCGTGATAGCGCGTTTTAAGAAACGCGCTGTTGAGCTTTTTCATATGGCTCTATCGCTAGAACCGAGCTTCCGCGGGTAAAGCTCGCCCGGTCCCAACCGGACGTTACGAGTCACAATGGATCGTAGAGGAGTGACAGACCCTTGTCGGATGTTTTATATTGCTTCCGTCGAATATGAACGTTACAAATCACATTTCATCGATTTTTTGTTGTTGTAAACTTGTATTGTTTTTGCACTATTATGGCGTTCATCGAGGTGAGCAGTGAAGTTTTTACAACTTAATGTTTTTAGTTTTTATTTTATTCCAAAGTTTACAAGGTTGGTCCATATTTTTTCCGCAGCAACACGAATTCATAATGTTGCAACGAATTCTTTTCATGATGAAATGTGTGAGACATGCAGACTGAGGGAGAAAGCGATCGGCTGATAATAGAGCACCTGCTTTATCTCACGAGAGAGGAGAACTGGTCATTCTGAAAATGCATGGGATGATGAATTGTATGTAATTAAGCAGCCTTGAAAATATGCCAAAGCTTTCAAACGATTTTATAAATCACATCTTATTTGTTTGTTACTGGAGAGTAGCGGTGGGGAGGGGGGGGGGCTATTTCTGTTCAGCTTCAGATTGTAACACCATTGTAATTGCTGTCGTCATTGTAGCTGTCGTCGTTGTAGAAATAGTGATCGTCCCGGGCTTGGAATCAAGACTACCCCCAAGACTGTCTATCATTTAGTGGTGTTAAGATTAGTAGACAACAAAATTAACTAAAAACATAAATTGTCCGATTATGACGTCATTATAATTGAACAAAAGGCTTCATACTACCCATAATGCTCTTCGTCTCCGTACACAGTTTTCGGTCTTGCATGCGGAACGACCTCTGGCGAAAGATTGAAAAAAAAAAAGCCTATGGACCACAGTAATCCACACCTCTGATGTGATTATGTACAGAGGTTTAATCCTGTCTGAGTATGTCTATGAAACTGATTTCGCATGGTCACTCTAACACTATATAGGCCTATTGTACGTTAGGCTAGTGGTTTTTTACAAGGTCTGAATGGGGCCACGAGGCCAAAGTTAGGCCGCAACAGGACTGAAAGCTTTATTTAGATGTGTATTGGGGAAACCTCTTTTCGTGAAAAACAGGACTGTATATGCAAACATTCGTATGTAGCTTAGATTACAGGTACAAACCACGTGATATACAGCATTGGCTAGTAGGTTTACAAAGAGTTTATTTGTATACAAAGTATCTGCAGTTTAGATTTTTTTAAAGGTCATACTTGCATCATCGTGCAACGTAAATCTGGCTATTGGCGTTCGCTTTATGTGGTCCACTATAAGGGACCAAACTTTGTAAGAGTCTAATAGGACATTCTTTGTACTACAACTTAAGGGTATGCAAATTCAATTAACTTTTCCTTTCTCATTTAGCAGATGCATGTAGCAGCATGGTAATTCACAGGAAACAAATGCTTCCATATACATGTTGTTAACACTACAAACCATAAATTTTATGTTCATCCTCAAATGTTACATTTTTTTTATTTTCTCCAGGAATCATTAAACTGGTTTGAATTACTGCTTGTTACGATATCTAAAAAGCCATACCTAATTATCAATCTGTTTTACTGTAGGTTTGACGAGATTCTTCAGATTTGATAAGGTAATTCAACTCTGAAATAAAGAGAATTTATGTTTCGAGAAGAAACGTTAGAAACGAACTTCAAGTTAAAATGACTTATGATTTGCTGTATGAATGGAATGTGATCTTTAGAAGTCAATCCGAAGTACCTTTACTAATGTTTAATGAATTTTGGTTAGGATAATTCGGGTGAGGCGTAACCTAGGAGTATTCTTATATACTACATGTACATTGAAAAGCGTACAGATAATCTCGGTCAAATCGATCTAAGATTGTCTTTCGGTTTCAGACATAGTTTCGGGTTTGAGATCAAGGAGGAGTGTTGTTCTTGCATAACAATTCTCACATTTTGCAAACATCCTTTTGCATTGCGTTATATTTTCCTATATCCTGGTGTGTGTTTATGAATGAAAATTCGGGGTATTAATTTGCCATTCTGTGTGTACATATGCTTGCAAGAAAGTGAGGGATTCAAGGTTCATATTTGTCTTCAACGGATAAGATTATAAGCATGCAATATACAGAATTATGTAAACAAAGACTTCAAAATTGCTATGTATAAATAATTTGGCAGGCAGCTCAGTGCAATAGTTTTTTACATGCATCGCAATATCCGATACTTGGGCAAGCAGGTATTTCCCAGAATTTTCCCCACCTTTCTAAAGGCTAGCGCTAACAGAATGAAAACTTGCTTTATATTCACCAAATGTTTTTATCTATGTTTATACGTCATGCCTTAGATCTGATTCTCGAAAAATGTCAAAAGTGCGCAGCAGAGTAGTGGGGAAACTGATGATAGGGCAGGATAACTGGGCGATTTGAGCAGAGAAGATTAAAGACCCTGGGATCGGTTATAAGAATGATTGCAATCGTTTTTAACGTTTATGTTTCATCAACGGACTTCCTCGGAGGGGTAAGGAAACTTATTTTTCAACATGCATCTGATGCTGCAGACTTTGTGAAAAAGAAATTGTTCGACATTTAAAACAATTTTTTAGCATACTCGACTCAATGGTCTGTCTGTCAGTTTCTTTTTCTTCACGTATGGTGTAAACTTTTGACTTCCGTAATTACAACAAAATTCCAGGTGACCAAACTTGGCAAAAACTTCGTATCTAGAATATTTTTCTAAGAAAAAAATGCAAGCTTTACATAAAGGCTTACGATAAATGTTGAGGCCTTTGAATCGATTAAATTTAAGAGGTTCGCATCTGAGATTTGGACTAATGTAAATTTTTGGTAAGTGTATTTTTGATTTCTACATTGAAGGAGAACTGGGAAATTAAAAAGAGAAACTGGGGTTGTCATGATTGTTATTGAGCCACTATGTTTTAAACATGACCTTTTTGCACTTAAATTTTACTCAAGATTTATTCCTTTAAATTTGATTTGTCTGTTGCTGTCAACAAAAACATAAACAACACAAATCAATCATTTCATAAAATAGATACATAATATCATGTCTTCTTACAATACAAATAACAAGGGGGGTTAATTGCCCTTGATGTACGGAAAAACTCGTGATACCGAATTTCAAAGTTTAAAAAGACATTTTGGAACTAATGTAAATTTTCAAATTTAACTTAATTGTCAAAATATTGTCTTTTAAAAGATTTTAAATGGAAGTAAAAAAAAAAAGTGAGGGGTTAGGATCGAATTTTTAAATTATCGGCCAAAATATTGAATTTTTACACAGATTTTCGAGTGAATGACTTCCACTCTTATGAGAATCGGTGTTCCGTTTGGAAAAATACATCAACCAAATTAATAAACTACAATATATGAATTAGTTCCAAGTTTCAACTACTTGTATTATAAATTTTAAACTGAAATATACATATAGGGGTATATAAATGGAAGGTATAGTGGATGAAATGAAATAGAAACTGAAAATCATGCACATTTATAACTTTTCGATTATTCAATCCCCCGCCACAAAATATAGTCCTACCAAATCCTTTCAAAATGTGAATTGACACAAAACGTTTTAACTTGATAGGGTTCAGTAATAGATGTGTAATATTTTTACACCAATGGGATCAGTATTGGATCACGAAATACTTAGTTATGTCATGCATCCCGTGAAGCTGTGTTCAAAAGCTCAGGAGCCAACTTTAAGGAGAGGGTCCTAATTTTAGGGACTCAGTAACAGCTAGTAGGATAATTCAAGAACTTGAAATATGCAAACAATTCAACGGTCTGTTTAATAACCATTAGACACTATTCGATTAGATCCCGTCAAAAATAAATCCTATTATCTTATAAACGAGATATATTTTATTTGCATCTGGCTGGTTGATTGATGGCATCTGTATATTCACTTGTTGCAATGATTGCTAAGATTTTAAAACTGTTTCACTTGATTTTCGTATTTTCTTTCTCAAGTGTAAATAATTTAAAAAAATTTGGTAATTCTTTTTCCTCATATTACAATCAAATTTTAATTGTAACTAGATATGTATATACAGTAGATGTACAATGTGATAATTTTGAAAATGAAAGTAGGCCTACCTCTAAAAAAAAAGAGCAGTCTCTATATATGCACTGCATTTGTGTATGTGTTTATTGGGGGCTGATATCTTATCAATTTAGCTTCTCGTGATCATAAATTTACACAGACAGACCGTGAAATCGCTGATACACTTGACGTTGGTTTATTTAATGGGTGCACCTCTGATGAAGAGTATTTTATAGCGAACTCTACCTTGAAAATACGTAATAATTATTGACACTCGTAAGACCAATGTTTAAAACACATGCAATTGAAAATTTATATCATTACATTTATCTTATCGTACCAGGAAGATACCCACAACTAACGGTGAGAACTTTATCTTATCGAACAGAAAGATAGATAAAACGCATGTATAATAGTGATCGAAGGGAGCGCGATCATTCGTGTGATTTGCCACTGTTCCTCTACTTTCCTGTATATATTTTAGCACGATCATGTATAAAAATATTTTGAAGATGAGATTCCTGAATTGGCCTGGTAAGAGTACTTATTTTATCGTTTTTATCTGATTTGAAATGACAATAGTCAGTCTTCTTTCAAAAAGAGCGCCACCAAGCGGAGCAACCTCTCGCAACAATGAGTACCTTAGATTAATACGTCCTTCACCTTCCACCTAGATTCTTCGTTCCTCCATTTAGATGGTTGAATATAAATGTATAATTATGACATTAATTATTCCATTTGATTAAGGCATTGCAAGTATTTAAAAACACACACCGGGGCCCCCC
The DNA here is from genome assembly GCA_903981925.1 of Ostrea lurida. Classification (NCBI taxonomy): domain Eukaryota; kingdom Metazoa; phylum Mollusca; class Bivalvia; order Ostreida; family Ostreidae; genus Ostrea; species Ostrea lurida. The sequence goes on from CAJDSM010001966.1 coordinate 16,437, forward strand.
CCCCCCCCCTCCCTCACACTAATAGACAACTTTCCCAGAAATAATGCGTACCTAGGTAACATTGCCGCTCGCTTCAGATAACTTATTTGACTATTGATTGATTATAAGTTATTTTACGTCCCTTTTGAGAATATTTCACTCATATGGAGACGTCACTACTGCCGGTGAAGGGCTGCAAATTTAAGCCTGTGCTCGGCGCTCATGGCCTTTGAGTAGGGAGGGAACTTTATCGGGCCCCACCTGCTGTGACAGGGGACTTCGGTTTTTCCGGTCTCATCCTTAGGACCGCCCCCATTTAGTCGCCTCTTACGACAAGCAAGGGGTACTAGGGACCTAATTTTCTAACTCGAGTCCCCACGGGGTTATTTGACTTTATCACTATTAATGTTGCAATGCTTATCGTCTAGGTTTGTATAAATTTCCGTTCAAAAGATGGCTTCATGTCGCATTTCTTTACCTCCATCATGTTGAAGAGTTCCTATAGTCTGATTTGTTACATTACGTTTGATACTTTGTTACTTCGCCATTTCATATTAATGATATACGATATTTCCATATACACACGGGTGTACTCTGCTGATTTAAAAAAAAAAAAGACTATCGGAACTCATCAGTTTTGAGAGGTAAAATACTATGCTATGGAAGTCATCATTTGAACGAAAAATTTAGTGATCGTTTTTATTTTAGAATTTTCATGCCTAGACGGTAAGTAATGCAGCATTAACAGTGATACAGAGTCAAATAATAATGATACATGTACATGTAATGATAATAATAATGATTGGTTTTTATATAGCGCTTTATCTACTATATAAGTACCCAAAGCGCTTTACAGTTCATTATACTTGGGTGGAGTGAGGAAATTCGTGTAAAGAGCCTTTCCCAAGGACACATCGGCGGCCCTGCCGCGAACTCGAACTCAAGACCTCTCGGTTAAAAGTCCGACGACCTAACCACTAGGCCACCGACGCCAACCGGCCAAAGTTGAATGTAAATTTCCAGACGTGAATTATGAAGGACTGCTCCGAGATTCGGTGAAGGCGTCAGTCCAGATATCGAGTCGAGCCGAATCTTAACCGAAATTAAATGTACCTTGACCTGAAACCGTGATAGTACATTGTATGTGTCCACAACCATTTCACGCATGCACACGCACGCACACACGGATATACACACAGGATAGTAAGTAACACTATCCCATGCAACATGCTATTTGTGGGCAATAAAATATATAGCATATATGTTCTTAAATACCCAGACCTTTTATTAGCTATACCCAGTCAAGATACAGAGATAATACATGCATGCAGCAGATTAATACATTTGGGCAAGTAGATAAAACACTCGTATGACTTCATTGCTGAAGCTTCAGCCTTAACTCTTTTAATATCGTTCGACCATAGATATGATTTGGTTTCGTTAAAAACAAATGTTCCCCCAGCTCTCCAAATTGAAAGTGTTCCAAATTACAACCCACTCACCACTTCCCTTAATGCACTGCATGATATGAAAGAGAAATCAATATAAGCAGGAACAACGACAATATGAACTGCACTTTGTGCATTTAAAACAAAAATGGAGAAATATTCAATATCGATGTGACCAATCTCATTATTGTTTATGATACAAAAACAATGCTGAAGTACCAGTAGGAAATTAAACATACCCTTGTACATGTATATGAAAAACAGCTGTACAACACTCCAGCCTCTCTGATCCACTGTAAATTGTAGAATATCAAATCTCTGGTCAGAACAATGTGAACATCATTAAATGATAATGAAGTATTGTACAAAATTTTAAAACTATCCGGTAAGCTACATGTATGTCGGAGAAGTGTTCACATGCTATTTTACCCCTCCACTCCTCTTAGATCCACTATATCTTTAATAAGAATAACATGCCCTGACAATATGCTCATCTGTAACTGGCATACAAAGTTTCAAGTCTATTCGACATGCCATATAGTGATCACAAGCTATTTTACATCCTCCTGTCCACCCCTCTTAGACCCAGTATACATGTAGCTCTTAGGAAATTATTGGATCCTCATGTCCTCTGAAATAGCAATGAAGCATTATACAAAGTTTCAAGTCTGTCTGATAAGCCATATAGGAGGAGAAACGTTCACAAAATGTTGTAACAGACAGAAAAACAATGTTTCCCCCTGGAAAGAACAGAATAATAAAATCCTTCATTACTACGAGTGTGGGATAGGGAAATTCCACCGAGGGGACAAGATTCGCAGTCTAGGACGAGGCTTTGCCGAGTCCTAGACAGCGATCTTGTTCCCGAGGTGGAATTTCCCAATCCCACACGAGTAAATAATGAAGGATTATTTTTCTCACATTTTATTCACTGATTAGTGCGTAAAATCGGGAGCCTTGAGGAAATTTACAATTATCAATAATTTGAACTTTAAAACAAAAACTAATTAGACAGGCAGAAAGAGCATACCCGAAAATGGTTTAACACTGTAAGTGTAAACTAAAAAACTCAATACTGTCCCCCAGAAAGCTATATCAAATTGAAATTTAAACGAAACAATATAAAAAGTTTTGCTTCACCGTGTAACGTAAATCATAGGAAATATATGACGTCACAATGAAATGACGTCACAGCAGTGTGAGATCGAAAAATCTCACATGGCTGTCTCACATGGGTAAAGTCGGTCTCACACTGGTGAAAATGTGAGAAATGATTATCATCACAACAAAATTTATAGATATTTATCAAATGTGTCCAAAAACAGAAAGTACATCTGTACCATTTTTTTGCCACGAAGATCGGAGACAAATTGTTCTTGGTATGTTCGTTTCTGTCCAGATCATGAATTTTGTCCTATATAAAATAGAGATTTCATACTGAGTGAAATTAAAGATCAAACATTTATGAAAAATATATATCAATACTTATTCTGAGAAATAATTTCCAAATATCTGTATAATATGTCACTTCTTTGATAAAATGGCTTTAAAATGATAGGTACACATAACACCACCATTGTTTTTCCCCAGCGTTATATCACCATTTGTGTCGTTACACTTCAAAACTGTGGTAGTGAACTCGTGCTTGGCAAAATTTTGCTGACTAAACCCTCAATTTTGGACATATTTTGCAATTTAGAAAAACCCTTGAGTGGACAGCAGTAATATTTTCAGGCCCTCAAGCTTGAATCATCACCTCACTTTCAATTTCAGTCCCTATGAGTGAACAGTAGTAAGGTATTCATACCAGTAATGTTTTCAGCCTCTTTAAGTGGACAGTTAGTAACGTTTTCAGGCTTTTGAGTGACTAGCAGAAATTGCCTCAGCCCCTTTAAGTGAACAGTAGGTAACGTTTTCAAATAAGGGACGTTTTCAGTCCCTTTGAGTAACAGCAATGACGTTTCATCTCCATTGGGTGAACACCAGTGGAGTTTAGTGGTTTCAGTTTTCACGAGTAAACAGCAGTCTTCTGGATGAAACAACAGTAATTAATCCTTTCAACTTCTGTGAGTCGACATTCCAGTGACATTTTCAGCATTTTCGTATTTTGTTCTTTTCTTTTTTAACTTTTAAGATATGGCCTATATATTGTAATATTTGCTTGCTTCGCCTTTCGATAATCCAACTGACTGCATAATGCAATTTTAATAGATTTTATTCATTGAGCTAATTGCATACATCATATCTTCAAGGATTTTGTGAAATCTTATTCTTTTTTTATCCTCTTGAGAACTCGAATGTCTTGCGTGGCTCTATAACCGTTATAGTGTGTTGCTGAGGTAAAGGCTAATTATTATTGAATCTGCACGTAGCTGGTTCATTAAATGTTACCAAAACTACATTTATCAATAAAAGTGTAAATCTTGCTCATAAATAAAAACATAAAAGGTTCAAATAATCAACTATGTCTTCTTATATATCACAAGAGTTATGTGCATGTTTATGTTGAGTGTACTTATACTGGTAACCGTGTACACTATGAACCTATCTTATAATAAATGTTTTGCCTTTCGGCATAATTTGTCTTAATTTCATGAGTTCAATATCTGTATAGTATATCTGCCCACAAGTTTATGGCATTCCAGGCATAAATTTGGAGTTCGATCTTGTGAAAAATGCAATAAAAAATGGTTTTGGTGATGGATTTTATTTATGAATATTCACATGAATTATTTTTGTTATCAAACAAATACTATAACCTCTAGGGCTCTAGGTATAAGCCTGCAGTTTTTTTAGGGCGAAAGCGCAAAGTAATTGTTCTAGTGTATTTTTCTTTCTAAAAATAACTGAGTGCAGGTGTCTAGTTTACATTTCACTCCATTTTTTAATTCAAGCATTAAATTTTAATTGTTTTACGCTTGTTCTGTTGATAACATAGGAAACAAATTAAACAACGCACGTTAACGCGTTCTGAAAATTCGGCTGCAAACCACCAACTATCATCATCATAGATCATTAACGCCTATAGAATACTTGTCTGTATGAGAACAGCCTTTCTGGGTATTAGCTAAACTCAAAATTTATAATTTTTAAGAAAGATACAGTCGTCCATAGCATCTAAATTTATGCAAGTTTTCAATTCTAATTGGCTTATCTTTATGGATTTTTTTCCCCTTTTAGAAAGCATCTAATATTACTTTGGATTTTCTATCACATGTGTCATAGAAAGATAAAATCTTAGTATCAATATAAAGTTTTTCCAGCCTTGCGCTCGATGACCCGTTTTCAGCATCATATGAGTTCACTCATGCTACCTCGGAATCAGGTCGTTCGAAACAAAGCTAGTACACTATCCCCCTTCGCAATCAGCTTTAAACGTTTCCTATAATTACTATGCAGCATAATTCAGGTCAATGTCCCTGACCTCTTTCTTTTGGAAATCTTGTTTAACAATTTGTACTTTCAATTTTGCGACAAATCCTTTAATTCACAGTCAAAACTTTGTGAACTGCGTAGTCATTCTTAATTGTTATTATTGAGGAGGGTGGTGGGTGTATTCCTACGCATACCGCTTCAAATGTTATTCATATCAATTACAGGTAATTTTTAGATCTGGTTTTTTCTTACACTAATAAAATGATAAGAAATGAAGTTAACATTTTAGTATCAAAGGAAAATGGAACGGAAAACTATTTCAGCATGAAATAGAAGGTTCATCTCGTTTCTTATAGCAATTTACATAAGATATCTTCGCATAGATCAAAGTTTTTGGTAGAATTGGTGATTAAAAATAATTTCCACGGGGGAGGTGAGTGATAAGGAACAATACTTGTGTGCATTGTATATCATTAGCAAAAATATCCTACACTACGTGTACATTTCAGCATGGTATTAAATCTATCAAAGCGCGCTTCATGTGTCCAGTTCTAATTGAGAATCTTCCAGCAAGTCGTGAATGATAAAAAAAATATTCAAAAATAAAAATAACTTGATCTGATGGAATGACAAGTGAGTGAAAAGTAACGGAAATAAAAGTTGGATGTTTTCCATTCCTAAAGTCCACGCATGTAAACAGGATAGGCTTCGAAATCCCAGAAATTAGAGCTGTACATGTACATTGCTGAAACTTGGATTGCACAAAGGGTACATCTATTGAAGCGTGTTATCTTGTTGTTGTTGTTGTTGTTGTTTTGACCTAAATTTTGACTTGAATGATAATTAAAACAGCTGAGGTCCTAATAACTAGACCACAATATTTCTGCTGCACATATCAATCAAGATGCTTTGAGAATTCTGATGGGGAAAATGTCCTGGGGTCAATTCGACTCTTATCATTGTTTGCTTGCTCAAACATTCTTAGAATGCTCGATATTCCAACCTTAAAACAAATGTAATCTAGTTGTACAATGCACTGAGCACCGGACATTTGTTTGCCGTTTTCTCACCCATTTGCTCCTCAAGGGAAAAAAAAAAAGAAAATTCCGAAAAATTATCACACATCTGAGGGACGCCACCAATTTTCTCCCAATAGATGATTTGGCCACTGCAGATAGTATAATAGGAGTTCTGGAAATTAGGTTTTTCTACAGACAAATGTCGTTCTTCAACCCCCACTTGGCCCCCCTCCCACTTTCATTTGGCTCCCAGGGTGAAATAGAAAATTCCAAAACCATATTACATATCTACAGGACTCCGCCAATCATCTTCCAAAGATCATTTGGCTGTTGTGTGAAATGTGAGTTCTGGGGACCAAGGTTTTTTTCCTTTAGAAAACACGTGGGTTTTTTTCCTTTAGAAAACACGATTGTCGACATCTATTTGGAACCCATGGTGAAAATAAAAATTTTGAAACCTTATTGCACATCTGCAGGACACCAACCATCATATTCCAAAATAGGATTTGGCTACATTGCGTAAACCGAGTTCAGGGAACCAGGGTTAAAGGGGAAAACATTGTTTGATCCACATTTGGTCCCAGAGTAAACTTGAAAATTCTTAAACATTATTGCACATCTCAAGGACGCCACCTATCATATTCCAAAAGATTAATTGGTTACTCCTATAAGATAAAAGAGGGGATTGAGGAAGAAGAAAGTGTGGCGGGCGGACAGACAGGCAGATGGATGGACCAGGGAAGCAACAATATACCCGAGCTTCCCTAATAAAAAAAAAAACCACGCGTTAGCATCAGCTGTTGTTATCTGCACTATGTATGTCAAATTATCTAAATCATTTAGCAAGATGTGATACCCTCTACATGCAATAGTCATTGTGCTTTGTTCAAAGTTATTCGTGAGATTGCTATAATAATTGCTGTTTTCGCATTCTGAGTTTTATTGTTGGAAAACACATTCAAGGTTTTCGTTAAAAAAAATCTTGTAAATACTACAACTTAGATGCATGTGATTTTGTATCCCCTTATACTGACCGAATACATGGATCACCAATTAATATAAAAGAGTGGAAGCTTATAATAATTCTTCAAAACGCCATTTACTATAAACATGTATAGTATGTAAGATACCCCATGTTTCCATTGCCCAGATACCTACATGTACATAATAATGATGATAATAAAAACTTGGCTTTTATTATTCCTTCATTGATAGATACATCTTTTCAAAATATTGAACAAATATCAAAAAGTAGATGGCAAATGTTGAATGTTTGACAATATTGAATTATCAATCAACGTGAAGATTTGAATATCTAGTTTTTATATAGTCAGATAGATAGTGAAGTCATTATTCCATTAACATAGTAAACAAACGGGCAACCTATACCTTCACACATTTGTGCTCTATCGAAACGAGACGGATTTTCGTTTTTTTTTATGCATATTTCTTTTTTAAAGTACACTCTTATTTTCACCTCGAATTATGTGTAGGATTTGATCATAGAAAACATTATAATGAATGATAATTCTATTTTTGAAATATCTATCAATTTGGTGGTCTCAATCCGTAGCACATTTGTGTGGTTCTTTGCATGTGTAGGAGGTCAGGAACTTTGATGTTCAGTTAGCTACACTATATATATAAGTGTTGCCTAAATATTTCATCTTAAAGTATTTCACAGATCAGTTCGATGTACGCCTCCCATTGGATGTAAGGAATGGGCAACTGAAAGAATGGAGAAAAACAGTTTACCAATGGTAAGTACAAAGACAACTATCGTTTTGAGAGAATTTTCACGTTTCAAGTCTTTATTGTTAGGGCCCCGCATCGACAGATGCCCTATAGTTTTCACTTTGTCCATCCGTCCGTCCGTCTGTATGTATGTCCGTCAACAATTTTTGTGAACACTAAAACTCAAAACCTATACATTGTACATAGCTGAATTTTTGCACACTTGTTCATTACCATAGGCAGATGTGAATATTGAAATTTGGTTTTTCATGGGTCAATAATTTGGGAAAAACTTCATTTTTTTAAATGAAAATTCACAGATTTTGCGAATCATACTTTGTGAACACTAAAACTCAAAACCTATATATTGTACATAGCTGAACTTATGCACAATTGTTTAACACCATATGCAGATGTGTATATAAAACATTTGCCTCAGCGGGGCCCTTGTTGACTTTGTCAAGTGTTCTAGTTATGTATCATTATACACGCATTTTCTGAAGAAAATTTGGGTATATTGCTGTTATCCTGGTCCGTCCGTCTGTCGCATTTTCTTATTCCTTAAACTATTTTATTTTGTACAGTCACCAGTTAATCTTTACGAATATGATAGATGGTGACCTGTAGATGGTGCAGTAAGGTTTGGGAATTTTCAATTTTACCCTGTAGGCTAAATGGGGATTAAAACGATGTTTTTTCTAAGAAAACCTGGTTTCCAGAACTCGTCATATATTAAACCGCAATATAGCCAAAACACCTTTTTGGAAGATCATGGGTGATGTTCTGTAGATGTACAATAAGGTTCTGGAATTTTCATTTTCACCCTAGAGCCCAAAAGTGGGTAGAGAAACGTGGGGTTTTTTTTCTCTAAAAAAAATCCCTTGGTTCCCAAGGCTCCTCGTACAATTAACGCAGTAACCAAATAATCTTTTGGAAGATGATTGGTCACGGGTGCCCTGTAGATGTGTAATAAGTTTCGGAATTTTCTTTTTCACCTTGAGCGGCAAATTCGGGTGGGAAAACGACGAACAAAAATCAGGTGCTAAGTGCATTGTGTCATATGCAACAAGAATATATTTGCTTCAAGGGTTGGAATCTCAACCATTTTACAGATAATTTGGAGGAAAATGTTGGAGTTGGATTACTCCAGGGCACTGCCAATCAGAATACTCAATGCATTTTGGTATGCGCAAGCAAAATTATGTTGTTTATGGGGTCAGAACCACAATTGTTTTGAATATATTTTTTGCAATAATTACCGGTATGAAATAGGGTTTGGAATGACCCCCAGAGCACTTGCTCAGCAGAATACTTATTGTATCTTGACATATGCATCAAGAATATATGGTATAGGGTATGTTATATGGTATAATTATTGCAATTTCTTTGTTACTATAGTATATTTGTACAACTATGATATTTAAATTTTACTTTTATTTCTGTCGGAACTATAGTCGAACTATATCTTTTCAAGAAACGCCAACGCGCTTCATGAATCCATGCCCTCATTTCTTTTCTAAACTATATTTTACACTAAAATTGAATTGGAAATGCTGTTTCATATGTTCCTTTTTTAAAGTGTGGGTGAGTGGGGGTGGGTTAAAAGCACCAAATTAAAAGAAAAATTAAACAATTTTCAGAAAAACCGACAGACCAAGGCGTTTCAAAAGAAACTGACAGCGGACAAGTACACTACCACTCTTGGGTCTTACTGCCAGTGGGACAGAGATGTTAACCTTGCACCGCCTGATTTTGTTAAAGAGGCACCCGAAAACGATAAACATATATACAACTATTACGATGCCCTGCAGTATTCTCTGTATGAAACAAACTACCCAGAAACAGAGGACAGAACGATGAACCCCAGAACATCACCGCCCGATACCGGGATTTCTGTCGCCATTTTATCGTCCCCCGTGGAATGTATGGCCATCTTACTGGACGGAGGTCGAAGATGTCCCGGAGATATGCTTCTTGTGATGTCAAAGTCATGGATAACAATTTCTCCAAGTGACCATGACCCAACCTTGAATACTCTGTATGTTCACAAAGCTATAACATTTGATACAGGAGGAAGATCGTTCATTGACGTATTTGATCCACCCAGACGAGTTACATATTTCGTGAACTTCTTCACACGTGCAATTACAGATGGTCAGACTGGGGACGGAGAAGATTTAGAGGTCAACCTTGATTGTCCTATGTCCAGCTCGCAAATGCTCGTGAAGCGAACTGACGACAAGTTGTGGACGCGGGTTCTGATGGCTGAGGCAGGTGTCGCTTATCCAGAAACACTGGCCTTTGCTTACAAAATTCCATACCAGTACAACGTACCAAACGATGCCAAAATCAAGATAATTAAGTTCACATCCAAGGAGGGAATAGACAACGTTATTCAGGAGGAGATACTATCATATATTAACAGCCTTGAAAAAAGTGTCAATCAGGTAAAACTGGTTTTCATAATACTGAATCAATCAAAATTCAACAAACGCTCAAAAGTAGATCAATTTATTAAGCTTTGGTGTAAAGGTGTAAAGAGGTGACTCAACACATTCTTTTTTATCAAAATGTACATGACAATCTGATGATCTTTTTGGTATGTTGTTTATTCATGAAATATGACATTTTCACATGATATAACTACAACCCGGGTATTAGGATAATAATAGGCAGTGCAGCACTTACTTGCGTGGGCAGTACCTATACATTAACAGATCGGTCACAATTTTGGTATGAAATGTTTGTATATGAACGGGTATGGTTTCAAAAATATATTGATACACACGTGTATTAATTTGAAAATTTCAGCGGGAAGTCTGTACCCAAAAGTATAGGTTGAAACCCCGTCCCTCCCTGGAACGTCCCATTCGAGAAGTTCAACACCCATAAGGAGACGCCAGCAGCTGTACGTTAATTGACATGAATTTAGACCTATGTGTCCCCGGTAGCAGCAGCATGGGTTCTATATCGTGCTAATGTCCACCGTGACATGGGGCCTCTGTTTTAAAGAATTATATTAAAAACACCAGTGACTTTCAGTTCCACTGGTTTTAATCCGGGCGATTTAGATTCTCACGTGGCGCCGGGATAAGGAATCGAATCTGACGCTTCCGGTTTCGGAGCGAGCACTCTAACCATTAGGCTACCGCTACCGGTCAGATGATATCTCATTTTAACAAAGTAATGAACTTATGAAGTTTATTCTAGATTGTAGTCAAACCATCTGGAATAAGATGGCACGGCAGTATGGGCGTATCGTATCACAGCAGAATGGATTCCAAGAGTATTAGTGACGCTGCAGTTCAGCTTATGCAGACTTTAGATCCTGGGGATGGTGTTGTGGTTGAAGTCTTCTGTGACCCATCTGAAGAAGGTAGGGCGTCTAAAAAGCCAGTAACTGAAAAATGGCAATATAGTAATTATACAGTAAAAAAAATTCTGAAATACGAATTCTTTAATTTTAGATAACGAAATGAAAGACTTTTCCTTTCGACTTCGTGCTAATGTGTGTCGTGGACCAAACAATGAACCAGTCACGACCACCCTTATTTGTGGAGTCGGAAGAAAAAATTATCCAATCAATGGTGACAACACAGAACCACAATCATTTGAAACTACTTTGGTTCAGTGGGGCCTTGAACAAGAAAGTGAACAGATCATCGAAACTGTTAAGAAAGGATCACAAAATCTCCTAAGAAGCATAATCTACCACGAAAATGCGCTAACGGTGGCCGAAAAGGGAGGCATCGAAGCACAGACAGACGTCATAGGTAAGACACGAATCTCATAGTACCCGTATGCAGGAGTGAACACGAATTAAACTACAATATTTTGCATCGACTCGAATATATTTTTCTTTTCAAACAGGAATTGACTATTTCCTTAGTAAAAGAGGGGGAAAGTACGTCCCCTTTGGAATAGAAGTAAACTCCCACGACTGCACCATCAACTGCCAGCTTTACGAGTATTTAAATCCATATCTTGCCGGAGAATCCGTGGGACCTTTGGTGGAAACAATGATTGAAAGATCTCAAAAGTACATGGTGCAGGGAAAAACCATTCTTGTCCTCAATCTGGGCGTAAACAGCAAGAAGTTCATACTGGACGCTGCAGAAAGGGACAAAATAAAGGTATAGACATTTTCATTTTGAGGCGTCCTCCCCTTTCTTACGTCAACTAGCAGATTCGATTTCATTCTGACTCGCAGCTGACTTTTTTTTTCTATATTAGGTTGTCCTTGTCGACACATTTCCAGAAGAGTTGGCTCCTAGCGTCAGCCATTATATCAAGTACGAGTTTTCAGACCACCGTAAGGATGAGTTACATGCTGAAAAAATCATACAAATTCTTCAAACGCAACAAATTAGCATTGATGGGTGCTGTACCTTCTGGGAAGACTGCGGGCCTCTAGCAGCACTGATAAACGATAGAATGGGTCTCACGGGTGCTGGAGTGGAAAGTGCCCACATTGCCAAGAAAAAGTCCAAAACACACCAAACATTGTCCTGTCGAACGGGGGATATTCCTCATTTTCCTAGAACGTATCTGTACACGGAAAAATGTGTACATGTGAATGACGTTGTCAATCTACCATCAGCTGTTGCGGAAGTAGACCTCCCTTGCATGTTGAAGCTGGAGTATGGCTCTAGTGCAGTAGGGGTGAGGCTCTGTCGTGACCTTGCCGAATGTATCCAGCATTTCAACGACCTTAGAGACAAACTAACCTGTGAATCTGATTATCCAGGAATTGGGCTCGGGCACGGTAACAGCATGATGGTCATGAAGTATATCAAAGGGACAGAGCATGATGTAGATTTAGTGATTTACAAACGAAAACTCGTTGTAGCCTACGTATCGGACAACGGTCCTACGCGATCGGGATCTTTCACGGAAACCGCTGCATGCATGCCTTCGTGTCTCCGTCCAGATAAACTTGGACAGCTCATTACAGCAGCCTACCAATGCTGTACGGAGATTGGGTTGATAAATGGGGTCTTTAATGTCGAAATGAAAATGACAGCAACCGGACCAAAACTGATTGAAATCAATGCTCGAATGGGAGGCTTCTACAACAGGCATTGGATCCTGAAGTGTTACGGTGTTGATATGGTCAGGTATGCCTTCATGATAGCTAGCGGAATGAAACCTGTGCCTCCCAAGGTAAAGCCTTCTTGCCATATTATGGGCGTAATGTGTGTTCCATCCGTGCACACTGACGTCTTTAGAAGTGACGGTTTTATGGACAAGGTAGAAGCCATCAGGAGTCAAAGTGACGTCATTTATACTCTGATTGAAGATGATTTGAGTCATGCAACTTCTGGTGCGGAAGAGCCTCTTTGCAACATTGCTGTTTGCGCTGAAAGTAGAAGTTTAGCGAAAGAAAAGCTATTGAAACTCTGTAACACCTTGAAAGTTACGAGTACAAAATACGACGTAGAACACTATTTGTCAGATTTCAGGTGATGCTTACAGGTCTCTTTACGACGTAGAACACAATTTGTCAGATTTCAGGTGATACTTACAGGTCTCTTTGATGTTAAACGTTGTTTGTAGTTATATCACGCAATTTTAATGAATCCTTTATTTTTCAATATAACGTATTTGCTACATGTATACAGCATTGCTATGACATGAGAACTTGTAGTGTTTGTTTAAAACCATTTTAAAAACAGCAAGAGTTCCGCAAGACTACCTTCAGTCAGTGAACATTCCCGATACTATATATTCCCTCTCCCAATAAATTTACGAATCAAATTGTAGAAAATGAATGAATTCAACTGTTCAATAGCAACATAGGTTATTATGTCATTACATTAACACCTTTTTTGTACTGTTTATGTCCATATCATGTTTATGATTTAATCATTTCAGTATATTTTTCCTTGTTAAACATTTGATTTAATATACTGACAGCTAATCATTTATTTTTCATTGACTTGAGATTGTAAATGAATATAGTCCAATTACATTAGTGCTCCATCATTGTGTAACTGCAACTGGTAAATGAATGTGGACTGATTTGTTGTATTAGCCATACTAAATGATCTATATATAGACGGAGGCCAAAGTAAAGAGCTATGATACTTTTTCGATATTTTCGACATGAACGGACAGCTGTACATATTAGATCTATCTTATTATACAGTTTATGCTTAGCCTGTTTATATCGTTCACATCGTCGATATCACATTGTTGGACGATATCGAATCGACAGTGTGTTAACATTGTACCCTGTTTCCCATTGCATTTTCATTTGTTCAACATTATCCATTTTATCTGTTGTCTCATATGTAATATCAAAATGTTGGACAGTATACAATAGCTTAATTATTTTGCTTTTGCCGTTGTTATGAAATGTATAAATGGTTGTTCTGTTATCTTCAGCACGTCAATAAAGATAATACAACATATCAGCATTGGTTTTATCATTATCCAGCATTGCAGCGAGTCGAAATGATAACTATAGTGTAATTTGCAATTGATGGAATTTAATCTCTCATCATTTTGATTTGTGCGTTTCTTTTAACTGATGAGAAAAAATATCCGGAATCCCTGCATTTTTAAAGAATTTTTTACAGCAACGCAACTTCTTTGAGGACATAGGATATAAATAAGAGGCCCACAGGTCTAATCGGTCACCTAAGTATTAATTAAAAGTATCGCTAGTCTCAAGGGCTACGGAATCCAGATGGAAATCCCTTGGTTTGATGCAGTTCGGATGGCACGTATCAGTTTCCTTATACATGTATTCTTGTTTTAGCTCACATGAGTCGAAGGCTCAATAAGCAAGCTTTTCTGATCAAAATTTGTCTGTCGTAGTTGTTAACGTAAACTTTTCACATTTTCATCTTCTTCTCCAGAACCACTAAGCCAAATTCAACCAAACTTGGTGCAAATCATCCTTGGGTAAAGGGGATTCAATGGTCTACAAATGAATTTGGACCTGACTGACTTCAAAGGGGAGATAATCACGAAAATGCAAAAATAGGGTGGTGTCATTTAAAAAGCATCTTCTCAAGAACCACTGATATAATGGAGATTCAAGTTTGTTCAAATCATTACCCCCGGGGGTATAGTGGGGCACAATAGGGGATCAAAGTTTTACATGTGAATATATAGGGAAAATCTATTGGGCGGCGGAAAGGGCAAAAATGACAACTTTGCAAAATCAAATGTAAATTGTAATTTAAAATAACAAGCGAAAAATGTACAATCAAGGATCTTTGCAATTTAATCGAACATTTGATAATTCAAACCAACGGGTCTAAATGTTTAACACACAAGAAAATCTTGGAACAAACATACATAAAATATCACAACCAACATACATAAATGTTTAACGAAACGTAACCGTAATCAACATACATCTTTGACACCACCAGCGGAGCCCCAAGTCAACCAATAGGGGGCGCATTTTTATGAAAACACAAGTTCCACTCTCTCTCTCTCTCTCTCTCTCTCTCTCTCTCTCTCTCTCTCTTCTCTCTCTCTCTCTCTCTCTCTCTCCAAAATCAAAGGGGGGGGGGGGGTGTACTGCAACCCCCCGTAACCCTCGCCTAAGTACCCCTCTAGTCTGCAATGATTCATGCAGTTAAAGCTTAAATTACTACAACTGAATAGATTTTCTACAAGTAACAAAGCGAAACTAATACCGGAGGCTGACTATAATTCTATAGTTTGAAATTTTATGACAATCTACAGCAAGAGCTTATCCAGATATAAAAAATCTTGAAAATGGGTTCAATGGACAGTTTGCGGGGTTGAAACCCCCGCCCTTTGAAAAAAAAAAAAAAAAAAAGGAGAGAGAGAGAGAGAGAGAGGAGAGAGAGAGAGAGAGAGAGAGAGAGAGAGAGAGAGAGAGAGAGAGAGAGAGAGGGGGGGTTGAGCTTGTGTTTCTTTCCGGAATACAATTTTGCTTTCGCTTCATTTTTCTGTACATAATATCTATGTGGCTATGATAACTAATATATAGTCTGACATAATTTTGCCGTCCCCATCTTAATTATTCTTCCTGTTGATGCGCATGTCTCAAGTTCGATAACTTCATCAAATGCACCCCCTATTGGTTGACTTGGGCGTCCGCTTGTGGTGTCAAAGTTGTCATTTTTGCCCTTTCCGCCGCCCATAATAATCCTTAAAAAATCTTCTCAAGAACCACTGGGCCAGAAAAGCTGAAATTCTACATAAATCACAAGTCAAGGGATTAATTGATTCGTTACCTCACATCGTTAGTGCGAGTAACGAATCAATAACCCTTTGACTGGTGAAGATGCCTATATATAGTGTAGACTCAAATCTGTTCAAATCATGACCTCCGGGGGTATGGTGGATCAAGTTTTACATATGAATATGGGAAAATCTTCTCAAATGTATAGGGTTAATCTTATTTTTTAAAACCATTGGACCAGAAGAAATATACAATATTTACATAAAAGTTTCCTTAGATAGAGTAGATTCAAAGTTGGTAAGATCATGCCCCCGGGCTGAACCAGGGCCTAGGTTACTCAGGTGAGCGATGTGGCCCATGGGCCTCGATCTTGTTTGAATTTACAAAAATGATCAAATTTAAAAGTATTGAAAATGATATAATCAAATTTTATAAAGAACATGAGACCCGTGGGCCACATCGCCCACATGAGTAACGGACAATCCGATTCCAATATACCCCCCCCCCTCCCCCCCTTGCGACAAAGTTGAGTTATAATTATTTTTAAAATTCAAATTTAAAAGTATTGAAAATGATATAATCAAATTTTATAAAGAATCATGAGACCGTGGGCCACATTCGCCCACATGAGTAAACGGACATTTCAATCCAATATACCCCGCCCCCTTGCAACAAGTTGAGGTTATAATTGCTTGTTCCAAACATTAATTCCTTTTGAAATTAATATCAACTGCATTAAAGATGATGCTTTTAGACATGAGCGGATGTACAGAAGATTTTTGAAAATCGGTCACTTTTTGCTCCACCCTAAGGCTCCAGAGGTGCAAGTGAAATAATTGGAATGGTACTTGTCAAGAAGAAAAAAATGTTCAGTTGTTAACACATTTCATCCCCGAACATTTTGGCCCCACCCTAATACTAAAACCCCTACCCCTAGGATCTTGAAATTTACAATTATGATAAAAAGCTCCCTGCTCATTCCAAATATCCATTTTTTTTTTTTCAAATCAATATCAACAGCAGATGCTTTTCAATATGATTTACATATATAAACACTATGTAGCAATTTTGGCCCTGCCCTGAGACCATAATCCCTACGCCAGGGATCACCAAATTTACAATTTCCGTAGAGGTCTTCCTGCTCTACATCTCTTGTACATGTACAGTTGTACAGAAGAAATATTTTTTTTTCAATTTGTCACATTTTGGCCGTTTTTGTCCCGCCCCTAATGCCCCAGGGGTGCAAGAGACATGAAATTTACAATTTGCCCTACGAATGCTACATAATAAAAGGAAAGGAATTTGAATGGTAGTTTTCAAGAAGTTAAA
>CAJDSM010001967.1:6969-27099 GCA_903981925.1 Ostrea lurida
AAAAAAAGAGTAGAAAGATAAAAAGAGCGGTTAGTTTATTTCAATGATAGTTATAACAAGGAAAGTTTGAATTTGCTGCCATGTTTTCACTAAGATAACTCTGAAGGTTAAAGTTTTATGGATAGTTTATAGGTCTATTTAGGGAAAAAATGCTGTTCCAAAATTATACTTAATGAATATCTTACATAGCAGTTCTATTTTATATTAATGTTCACAGGGTGATACTTGCTACATAATCTAAGTTAATGATGGAATTGATTTTCGGGTTGTGGGGTTGGGTGGTCAATGAGGTATTATCAAACCCTTTAGCGATATCGTACATATTTCTTATTCCATTTGGGCACATTCGTGATTTCCGCAATTATAGAATGAGTCAAAACGTAGAGAGCAAAATAGTTCCTTTTCAACTCGACGCTTCATATAACGCCGGAGGAGTCGATTTTATCTTTCTTGTGTGTTTCCATAGAGAAGTTGTTTAGTGAACGAATCTGAGGTATTTTTTGACCACTCCCGTATGTGAATATCGCTGTTAACCTCTCATTAACATACATTAACGCAAAAAGCGAAACCAAACATCAAGTCATAGTATACGGGTTTTTGGTATTTGTCGGAGAGAGATTGCTCCCGACTTACTTATATACAAGCCAGATATGGGCTGTTCATTATTACCCTTGCTAGCACCTGAGAATCTCTATTCTCTTTTCGGTTGCTCTTATAAATTAATGTCGTAATTGTACGAAACGTTTATTGTATAGATTTATTAAACTCCAAACTATAGGCAACTCAGTCACTTTATCCAGTGGGTTCAAGAACGTATTTTAGTGCTTATTCAATAAACTGTCAACAGCCAAAACTAGGAACTCCTCAAAAGAATTTCATTAAGTTTCACAAGGATGGCAAAATCGAAGTGCCACAATCGCTATCCCGATTATTCCTTAATTGGATATCGTTGGATTGGTTAATTCGAACAGTTGGTGTATCTAGCATGTATAACAAATAAATTGAGTTAACTGCTCCGACTACAACATGAGAATAAATCTACTGATGACATCGTATTATGTGTCAACATTTTATGTCCAAGATAAGGGTAAACCGTTCTTTTGGGTAAGCATATTTCAATATCTGTAAAAAGAAAATGAAAATCAGGGGCCAATAAGAGTCTTTGAATGATCGCGCATGACTTACCATTATTAAGGAAAATTCTCGTGTTGTAAAAACACCAGCACGCATATATCAGTTTAAATTTTTCCTTTCTATAACCAATGCTGACAATTGGAGTATCGGTATAAAAACATGGATCAGACGAACTCTATCTGAAATTCTATTAATGAGAATGTGACAATGTCGGGTGGTGTTCCCGGTCATTTAAGTTGCTACAGAGTGCCTAAGCGATTTACTCTTTTAGCGTCGTGCTTTGTCACGTGCACTATTATTAATGTTTAGTATCAAAAATTAAGAAAAGAAAAGCGAAAAAAAAATCGTCTCATTGTAATCCACTTTTTTTGCAGTTCAGTCTTGTATACTATGTAATAAAGCTGTGTTATACTAAGTATTCCAATTAATCTTGGAACTGATGTGATGAGAATGAAGACTTATGGAGATTTCTAATTTTTTGGGTAATTAAAGTTTCTATTATCTGTGGAATTTAATTTTGCTTCGTCAGGTTGAAGTTCAAAAAATTATATGCATATATATTTATATTTCTAGGATGAAGAATTAAAAACCAAAATATATGATCAATAGCATATTCATATGCCAAATTAATCGTGACTTTAAATAGCTATTAAGTAGGATCAAATTTAAAAAATATTACAACCATGTGCAAAGGTCCTAAAAGAGCATTATTGTTTCTAAAGTAAAGTTGGCCTCCAACGAAAGTATTTCCAGTCTATATAACCAGTGCTCGAGCAACTATAAAACTTTGTATACACAGGCAGTGATGTTAAAGTACTCTTGTACGTAGTCTGAGATAAAAACACAAACTGATAGAGATTCGGAGATAAAGATATAGCATACATGCACCAGATAGTAAGAAGTGATTAGTGGTAATAGTTTCACACCTGATATAAACGATCCAAAAATGAGAGGCGGGGGAGATGAAGTTTCACAATTCAAAACTATTGTGTAATCTTTTGGGGAGAGGGAGAGGAGCAATCAGGAGGTGAGCGTGGGGGTATAAGCACATTCATAGCAACAGAGCGACAACATACAAACCTGAGTTTTGTGTTTGTGTTCGATCTCACCCAATATGGACGAAAATATATTTGGATGATATAATACTTTAGTTACATTTGACTTAATTTAGCAATAATCTGATTACGTCACTCCAGCTCATCTGTCGGGGTAATATGCATACCAATGATGATCATTCACAAAGTATTCATTGTTTGTATTTAATTTTCTCTCAGCTTCTAACTAAAGTATATCAATTTAACGTTCTTTCTCTTTTTTAATTGATGTCTCTCGCAATTGAGAACAAATGGCCAAATGAACGTTTGCATTGTGGGGGGTGTAAGAGTATCTCCTATATGGGGGATTAAAAAAAGAGAAGTGGCTTAACTGTTACAGTGTTTGTGTCTAGGTTCAATCATGAAAATATCCTTTCACGAATATCACCAATGTTCCAAAAATTTCATTGCCCTATGACACGCATATAATTATTCTTTATCGGTAATCAAACTAAAACCAAATAAACGTGCCGTTTCACATGGCGCGAAAACATCTGACCTTTTGAATTTGTGCACAACCATCGAGACATAGTTTTTGCATATTGTTATACGTCAGGTGTACCAATTTGATAGGGAATTCGATGAATGCTCGGGAGGACCTCTCTGTTGGATTGACTAGGATTGCAATTTGTAGTAAATGGGCACGCAGACTGAAAAGATAATCAATTTAAGCATATAGGTACCAACGCCAAGAAAAGAGCATGGACTTCTACACCATTAACAGTCTGTGTAAAGTTAGCCATGTTAACAGAAAATGCTCTCATCTCAAAACGATAATAAATCAAGTGACGATCTCTGCAACGTTGGACAGTTGAGGTCATAAATTTAATTCGCCCTTGAAATGGCCTTGACCTTCAATATATAAGTTTTTTGACTAATGTATGCAGAGGCTAGAGAAATATATTTTTTTCTAAAAAAAAACAAAAAAAATAGAACGATATTTTGAATTTCGATGTCTTATACTGAAATAGTAGCACTTTTACATTCCAGTTACCTTCAAGAATTTAAAACATTTCCGCCTAAAAAAACCATATGAAATTTACTGGCAATAGGTAAATTTCTGTAGGCCATAATTACATGTGATACAAGTATTTTTATACAAGCCTAATAAGAAAGTACGACGAGTAAGCACAAGATAAAAAGATCTACTTCATCGTAAATTTCTGTCGTTGAGGGAACGTAATTGTTAAGGTCAACATATCTCCAGTATACTCAAACAGTCCTTACTACTAAGGTATCAATAGAACAAAGTATTGGATATTATATGGTTACACATGGCCAATAATTACCTCAATTTACCCGTTATGTTAAAAGAATACTTCAAATTAAGTGAATTTGTAAGTATAGTGGGGGCTGTCAACTTGTTTACCACAATAAGATAATTTGAAAGAATAATTAAAAAACAAGTAGTTGCACAGTTCCTAACATACTGTGTGCCAAGGCCATTGAATCTTGCGTTAAACCGTCCTAGTAGATAGGGGGACGCCCGTATTGGTGGCTATGTCAATTAAAGAACATACAGCATGTAGTGGACTGAGGTTCTATTTCTTGCCCCGTGAAGGATGTTTCTGCATTATCTGAGAGTGCATGGACATATTTTGAGATCGGAGGCACCATTAGGAAGATTGTGGGGATCTCCTCCTCGAGGTATAAGCCAGACTGGTAAAAATTGGGCACCTGAGCTTAACGGTCCCCAAGCAGCAACCACAGGTTGGCCTGGAGGAACTAGGCCCTCTAAGGTGCACGGCATGATGGCCCACTGAGTGTGGGATTATCGCCATCTGGTGCCATATGAAAGACCAAAACCTATAGGATAGCCCGACATCGGACTGGAGAGAACAATTAACGGCCCTTGGTAGGGGAGGATGGGAGCGGGCTACATAGATTGGTATGATCGATTTTACTAACGGCTTTTGTGTTCTGCAGGTCGTTCCTATTTACCTAGGTTGTATGCTTGTCTCAACAAACAAACCGAAACACCAACTAAAAGAACACGTGCTGACACCAGGCGAAAGAAACGCCAATATCCTGTGTCCAAAGTTTGATCTGGCGCAGAAGCGCTGCAGCAAGGCATTTGTGGAATGCCAGGGCGTGAACAGAGCACAAAAACGCCAACGGGCCATCCCACTGCAAGCAGACAGAGGTCTCCAGGCGTAACTGGTTCTCTGTGCCATTGGGTTGCAAGGCTTATTACTGCCCAGAAGAGAGTCGGGATTGCCCCGTGCAACGGTTTCGTTCCACTTTATATCAAATTCACTGTACAGTGTGATCTATAGACTCAGCTTTGCGTGGTGACCTTTGTGTTCTTCAGCTTCGGAATTGCGGAGCCACATGTGTCAATCGTCTTGAGTTCGGTGACAAAGTTATATCAATGTCGGTTATCCCTGATGGATCTACCAATGTGGGAATGGGAAGGTTGGCTCTTCTAATACGCAAGGTGAGTAGGTTTGAAGGAAAGATTTCAAGAAGGACAATCAAGAATGTTGCAGAAAAGTACCTTCACATTGTTCCACTGATGATTTGAAATCTTGTTCAAGTTTAGCATAAATACTTGACCAGCTTTTTCTCAATTGTAGTTTCACTGACTATATTTGTAATTGCATCCCTTTCCATCAATTACGTAACCGATTCCTCACGACCTTTCCGGTAAGCGGAAAAATAACAAACATCAGTGGCATCTTAGAAGCATCCATTTTTATACCTCTTAATTTGTACTTGCTGGAAGATCGTGATGCCATTCAATCAGCTTTTTACTCCAAGCTTGTGAAAGACCCGAGATTAATGCTCTTCCTCCCCTAAATAGACTGTGCTTGCTTAAAATATCTTCTGACGCTTTAACCCCCCCCAATAAACTTGATAATGATATTTGCACACTATTGTGTCTTCATATGGAATATCACTAATGCATAATTCGGCTTAAACTGTAATAGTCTTAACGTTCCCTCCCGAGAATATTTCACTCATATAGAGACGCCCACGCCATTCTATTTACTGGCACTATATCCCGGCGCTTACCGCCTTTGAGCAGTTGGAAGGGATCTTTTATTTGTGCCCACGTACTGTACAGGTTTCGGTTTTTTTTTGCGGACTGCCCAGCATTTTCAAAGTCGCCTCTTATTAGGTGACCTATTCTAACCGAGTCCATAAGGAGTGTATAAATTACAAATGTTCCATTCAGGCACCTTCTTCGTCGTCCCGTCTTACGGAAGTAAGTGAGACAAAATAGGAATGTGCCTTTGGTGGCTCAACATTGTGTAAATACTTGTTAAGGCATTGTACGTTAGCTTTATTAGCGAATAGTTGCAATAGCAGCCGAATTAGGTGTATCGTCTCGTTTTTCATTTGAATCAGCCAGTCGAATATATCGTGTACTTTGCTTTTACACTACAGTATGCGACTATAAGAAATTCTAAAGTTTCGGATATTGTTTTTTATTAGAGAGTTTCATAGGCACTTGGGATTATCCCATTTGGCGCTTGTAATTATTTTATCCAAGCGCCAGAATATTTCCTGCTGCCATTCGTTTACTTTCTTTGATGTGGCCTTTGGTAACCGGTGATCGATTAGGTGGAACTCGGATCATATTTTCTATGAAAGTGGTGACAATGGCTCATGAACAGCTGATTTAATTTCAACATCAAGCGATGTGGCTACCCCACGTATATGATTTTACCTGGGATTTGAATGGTTCAATTAAATGTGACTAACATTAAACTTCTGTCTCTAACGACACCCGGGTACAACACCATTTCAAAGTGTTTGACATCAGGAGATTTTTTAAGAAGACATTTGAGCGCTGTGGGAGAGACTCACAGTCCCGATTGCTTGGACTTCGCCAGCGCGGGGATCTGTTACAGATGAAGGTGATTTCTGCGGGAAGATTTTGAATATGCTATTGGAGGCTCTTGGTGTATTTAAAAAAAATCTCCCTCACAACGCATTACGCATGTCTTCGCAATTACTTTGAGGCTCGAGGGAGCCGTCGTCATTGTTTCATTGAATTATGGGAATAATATGGCAAAAATTGGTTAATGATTAGCAGTGGCCAAATGGGCGTACATTTTTCACCAATCGATGCTTCTATGATAGTACTTGAGGGACTCATTTACATGGGTGACAATGAAAGCTGAAATTATAGGATAAAAAAATAGCTAACCCATTTCGTAGCAAAAATAAAAATTTCTAATTTAAGATACAATAGGTTTAGCAGGCCCACTATGATATTTAAAAGATACAAACATTCCAACGAACTGAACAATGTCAGAGTATTTTTTTAAATAACAGCATTTGATTCACAGCTCCGAAAATTTAAGGCTATTATTATCAATTCCATAGAGAAGCGGTGAAATTTCTCACACACAAAACTATAATCCAAACAAATATCTCAATATAAGCAACAAACACATCATTCATAGGAAAATGTTCCGATTTATGTTGAAATCATGTTTATATAGATTAATGTTTATTTTTCACCGACACTAAAAGGGTAGACAGTTCTCCATGCACAATCTTAGGCCACGATCGAGCATAAGGAAAAAACTAAGATATAACACTATACATTAACTGTAAGGATCCCATCGGAAACAAACATTCAAAAATCTCGTCGTTCCTTATAGTCTCAATAAGCCCACTGTCTTCAGGAACATTCAAATAAAACAAACGGCGGAGTTATACTCTAGTGAATTTGCTCTATCCAGTACTCCGCTGCCCCATACGGGAAAATCAACAGACTTTACATAACGAATCCATCGAATCATCAGCTGAGGAACAAACGATAAACGATCCGTACAAACATTCGCGTTCCACTACCGGGCAGGAGAGTATCGATAGAATGCAAATGTATGCTCCCCGAGTATCAACTTGAGAATAAAGTATCTCGGGAGTTGACGATGTGGGAGCGCAGAGGGGTCTATTTCGAAATATTATTTCTAGAATCGAAAAACCGGGAACACCGACAGACTAATTCATCTTCCTACCGTTTCCGAAGTAACAATCCGTCTTAGTAACCACATTGTAGGATAAGTCTACTGAGCAGTTCTGTGCCGGGCCCGCTGAATGTTGTTTCAATGGACAAAACACGACACGCTCACCATATATTTTGGATCGGCTATATATCTACCGTCACTGACCCAGTACTACGCACCCTAACCGGGAGTACTTAGATATTTTACTCATATCATAATGTATAGTGGACCCATAGGATTTAAGTCATTAGCATAATAAAAGGTGAGGCTACGAAGCTATTTTCTCTCTAGCGATTCACTAATTAACCTTCTTTACCCAGTTCAAACTAATATCAACCGCCAGAAAAAGTTGAATTACTCAAATGCACCCTTAACCAAAGCACTTGATTGCTTCTCACACCCATTGTACTAGTCAAAGAACAGATAGGGAAACATTTCACCATCTGTAATTTAACATCGCCGCCCAGCCTGTGTTTAATGTCCTTTATCTTCCCATCTGTTTTCCAAATCCGAACATCACTACATTTATATTTTTTTTAAAAGGTCCCACACCGGGGTTAAACTGGTTCCAACCGGAACGACCGTCGATCCCTTCTGTTCTACGTTGGCCTAATTTGCTTATTACCTGAGTCCCTTAAGACTTGACATTACTTCTTTTAATTATTAATCACATTATCGGTGTGCTATGTGAAGTTACTTGGGCTAGATAATACCCCTTGTGCGGTGTGTTGGCCTGATGTCACGAATCGGCTAATGCGATAAAATTGATATACCCTTAGTGTTGGTCTTTTACTTATGAGGAATTAAAAAGGCAGTGAACCAGCTGCGCCAGTCGTCCCTATGGAGCTTGCCCCTAAACACGGATATATACCTCCGAGCTTCTTTCTTCAGGAATGTTGTGAGATGTTTGCACTTTCTTTTGTAGAAATATATTGGTTTTAAAAAAACTTGTATGGAAGCAAATCTTTTCTATACCATTAAATTTTTCTTTAACATGTTGTTGGAATACAAATGTAAAAATAAAATATTCATTTTCTTGCGATGGTACTATTTAATTTGAGTATCAAGTCCTTGTTATCCTTCCTGTGAACCCTTTTACATACTATCTTGTTTTGATTGCTCAGAATGTTTTAATCGCGCGCGATAAATTCAAGATTCGGGTAGAAATAAAGGACAGGCATTTTGAAAATATGATTTTTATCATCAACCAAGGGGCAATCCACCAAACTTCATTTTAGTATTTTGCAAAATGTATTTAAACAAATTGTACATCATAATTTGTCTATACATGCCACCAGTATTATTTGTCGAATATTTCAATACTATCCTTGCCTTCTTCACTTGTTCAAAAGATTGCAGTAAAGTGCACAGGCATCATGAACCATAGTGCTAATGAAGGTTTCCTGCACACAAGAAAACACAGTCGAGCTTTACCTTACCCTTTGTCATCACTTTTACCAAACCTTCAGGAGTGGTTGAAAACACTGGCTACTCGTACGTACTAATTGCAGCTAAGTTCAATGGTAAAATGCCACAATATTAAATCCCAACAGGAATTCATAATTATAATCTGGTAATTACTGGGTTAATTTCCAGGGTTGTGGCAGTTCTACAACTAAATTGGTACTGGATATAGGACTGCTTTAATATAATAGTCTTTTCAGTCCTTACAACTAAATTTAATTATATTCTCATTTCATACCCACAGCCTAAACGGGTGGAGTTTACAGAGAAAAACTTGGGTGTGACGATTCAAAAAGAACGACGCGGCTTTTGCCACTTGGGGACTTTCAGGAGGAAAATTCACTGGCTACCTTCTGTAGAGAAACCTGGCTCCGAAGTTCCCTAACTAGAGTAGTAGAGGGGTGAGCTTAATTGGGCAGTAGCCTATGAATCGAGAGAAGATGGCATTACTGCTTGTTTGAGAGCCGCTGCAGGCAGAGGGCCATAGGGCATTACTGGTACCTACATCGCGATATTCCTTCCTCGTCTTCAAGAGAACGGGAGACACTCAAATGGGATGAAAACACTGGACGGAGGCAAAAAGCTGGTATGCCTCGACTCATGTGTCAGTCAATAGAATATAATCTATTATTGCTCTAAGAGTTGGATTCTCAACAGGAGAAAGAGGAGGTATTACGGGTTACCCATTTTATAGTCAAACTGATCGCAGGGAAGAGGGCATTTGAATCTTGGGGATGGTAACCACCTCATCAATATCCTATGCATCTTGCGTATCGTTGACCAGAGAGAGGGGCATTATGGAGTACCCAGAAAATATGTAAGTTCGGTCGAGGAGAGAGAGGCGATTTACTGTACCAGGAAGAGGGCCCATATGGTACCGGTTAGGGGCCTCAATGTTCAACCATATATGAAAAGAGATGCATTACTGGGGGACCATCCAGGAGAGATGGGTCATGTGTACTGGGCGTAACCCCCAAGCACTGCTTAACAGAATATGTAGTCCTTGCCCTATGGAGCAAGAATACAGTAGCAAGAGAGGGCAATTTACTGTGGTATGCTCGGAGAGACGAGAGGCATTTTACGGGTACCCGGATATTTTTATATGGTAGCTATTGTGGCCTCTTTGCTATATACACATACAAATGGAGTTTACACTTGCCTGCGGGTTTCATGAGAGAGGGGCTATTCACTGGGTACCGTGTTATGACAACCCTGTTCCTTTTACTTTCAACGCACCCCAAGAGAGAGACATTATAAACTGGTCCTCTTCAGGAGAGAGAGGTATTACTTGGGTACCAGGAGAGAGGCTTACTGGGTACCCCACTCTCCGCCAGAGAGAGAGGCATTACTGGTACCCAGGGAGAGAGAGGGCATTACTGGTCCCCGCTCTGATCCTAGTGAGAGAGGGGCATGCGGTACCCCTCAGAGAGAGAGGCATTTATGGTACCAGAAGATGAGGCATTAACTGTAACCCAGGAAGAGGCAAATTACTCGGTACCGCCCCACGGAGAGGGCATTAAAACGGTACCAGAGAGGCATTCTGAGTACCCCAGGAAGGCATTACTGGTACCCCCAGAGAGAGGGCAATGTACTGGCCCAGGAAGGAGGCATTACTGGTACCCAGGAAGAGGGCATTACTGGTACCCGCCGAGAGAGGCATTAAACTTGTGGTTACCCAGGAGAGAGGGCATTACTGGGCCCCCAGGGAGAGGGCATACTGGGCCAGGAGAGAGAGGCATTACGGTACCTCGGGAGAGGTCTTACTGGTACCTGGCCTGTGAACTGGTACCCAGGAGAGAGAGGCATTACTGGGCCCTAGGAGAGAGGACATTTATGGTACCCAGGAGAGAGGCATTACTGGACAAACTCACCCTGTAGTGCAGACAGTCTATGATGTTCTCGAGTTTAGGCTGGACCTTCTTTTTGCGACTGACCGCCACTTTCGCCTCTGTTGCGTCTTTCACATCGTCAGGCTCCGTGGGTTTCGTTTTTTCTGCACCTTCTTTCCCCTCAGTTATTGCCCCTGTTCTGTCTTTCTCTTCGTCCCGTGCTGTAAGATTTATCTCCCCCTGATTGGATTCGTCGCCTTGTTTTACACTTGTGCCCACGACCTCTGATTTAGGCCTGACCTTCAGGTCCACGGTGGTTTTACTGCGATGGGTGAAGGTTTTGGGTCGGGTCTCGATGCCCGCTCTCTTGAGGAACAGACTTGTTCTGATGGCTCCCAGGCCTTCCTTGTCATATCTGTCAACGAAAACTTATACAAGTTATCTCCCCTTGTCTGTCAACAAAAACTTATACAAGTTATCTCCCCTTGTCATATCTGTCAATAAAAACTTATACAAGTTAACTCCCCTTGTCATATCTGTCAACAAAAACTTATACAAGTTATCTCCCTTGTCACACGCACTGCTTACTTCTACTTCTATACATATCTATAAACAATCGTAATTGATACATATATAACAGACTTTGCAGGGGCGGATCCAGGATTTGAGGTTAGAGGGGGCGTAACTTTGAGGCTCTCATTAGTCCAGGACATAGCTTTTGCCTGGCGGAGGTCCAGGGTGTGAAGCTCCTGGAAGCTCTTGGATTTACAGATTTTATATCTAGGGCTTGAAGTACATGTATGTCTCCCAAGTAGTCACTTTTTATATTTTCTGTCATTTTTTATGAGGTTAAATTGATAAAATGACACAAAATTTAAGAGTTTTGGGAGAAAAAACATAAATTCTCCTAATAATTAATCAACAGACTTTTTCGTTTATTTCTCTTAAGAGTTTAAATTTTTTTAAAATTTAGATTTTGGGTCACGCGCCAGGCTAGGTGCACCCCCTCCAAATCTGCCACTGCTTTGACTAGTTTCTACAATTATAGATTTTGACTGATTTCTACAATAATTTTGACTCCTTTATACAAAATTTGACTAGCCTTACCGTTGCCATAGTGACATAAAGTCGCTGTCCTTCATGAAGATTCCTAACTGAGCATGTGCCTCTCTAAGCTGTGGAGGGACAATTCTCCCGTTCGCCTGGAAACACGCTGCGGGAAAAACCTGCTTAGCGTCCTCTCTGTAACAAAAATGTCAGTAATACTATATAGAACAGCTAGAACACATATAGAATGATTAATTTGACAAAATTTGCATCTCTCGACTTTTTCTGTCACTAAGATTTGTGAGCGCTGTATCTTACTTATAACTCAACAACTGACTTTCAAATTTTTGCTGACCATGCACTAGAAATAACTTGATTAAGCATTTTAAACATCAAAATTGGCAATCTAAAATTTGAACATTTTTAGTTCAAAACATGTTCATGTCCCTTTTTGACAGGTATAGATATATACACAGAGCTATACTCTAAAGTCTTGTAAAAAGTTCCCCTCACCTATCACACTGGGTCTACAGTATATATGTCATGAAAGAATTGACAAGATTGCAAGATGTATACACTATTACTCACATATTGCGTATTTTGTCCTTGAACAGCGTGTCGGAGTACGGTGCGGACATGTAAGGGTTGGTTACTATGGTGTCTGTCCGTTTGAGACTGGCCTCGGGATTCTGCCTCAGTTTCTCCATCTCCAGTTTTTGTAACGGGCTGACCCATTCCTTCTGAACCGTCTGTGAAAATACAATCCATGCCCGAATATCTACATTTTTAATGGTTTTGTTTTTGACATCTTCACAAATTGTGATAACGGTCATTTCCCCATGAACGCGATGAAGGTGTAAACAAAGTGCGTAGAAATCTTAGTAGATATAGCACGTCTATTTCAATGGCTGCATGGGAATTTTAGCAGAAATGAAAGTTAAATGTAATTATAATAAAATAAATTTCAATTTAGTTTGATTACTCTTATTATGCTGGGATCACTGCTATTAATTTCCCTTTTCTATATTTACATACTGGTTTAATTTATTTACGCTGGGGATATTCATATTTTCTTAAGTCCGAAAAAATATGCCGTAACTGAATACGATATATATCATATCAGATATTTTTAACCATACATGTGGAGGAAATTTATGCGCTTATTATGTTTTCAGATACTGTAAACGTATTATATTTTATGATGGATTTATTTTAGCGATTTTGGTGGAAGACTACTTCGGAATCCGCTAAATTCATTACACGGCCAACAGGGGCACGCATTATGATGAACAATCAGGGGAGTAAACAACTGCTAAATTACAAGTATGTGCTCGTCAAATGTTAGAAAAATATCATACGCATTAAATACAAATAGAGAATAATACATACCTATTTCCATATCACACCCTGTATCAGCCCGAGACAACCAATAATCAGACCAAGGGCCGAAGGCGCCGAGGGGCTGAAGTTGGTCGAGGGCTGATACAGGATGTATAATGGAAATAGGTATGTTTTATTATGTTTATTACATACTTAGTTATTAACATACAAACAAGTCATATTAAAACAATTAAATTTTAATCAACTGTTAGAACAATTATCACATTTGTGGAAAAAACATGGTTTACTACATAACATGATGAAGCGGTAAAATGAAGCAAAGGGTTCCGGAACGAAGGTGTTACGCGACGCGGAGGGCTGATATGATTTGCAGGGCTGTAGCAGTGTATCACAGCCTAGGGCTTGATACGGCTACTGTGTTATGTCATCTGTATCGCCAAGCATGCAAAAAACCTGTATTTAATACTAAGTATGTAATAAATTTAAATACGCTTACAGTAAGCAGTTTAAACTTCCCCCGTAATTAGCAGTACTATACTGTTCATTCTGAGGGAATTCTCAAGCGTTGAACGAAATAGACATATCTTTAATTTATCTATGAAGATTCCTGATACTTGTATTGTTTACAACTATATGCAGCTTTTAAGCTCGTTTGTGTGGATCATTAAAATTTGAAACAATATTATACCGGGTAATCAAGCAAATCTCACAAGCAAAAAACATAGAAAAAAATGGTGGGATTATTATGATGGGTGACTGCAGACTGAGTTTTCTAGGGACAGTTATATATAAGCATAAGGTTTCCTTTTATCGTGATTCTTCTGCACAATTCTTACTAACACCAGCACAATTAATTGACCTCAGCACAATTAATTAACATCAACAGCAAACAATGCGTAAATAATGATATTCACAGCGGCAACATTGAATTCTCTGCTCTCCTAGTGTAACCAAGCTGACCAATAGCTGACCATTAGGGCAAGCAATCGCACCGGCACAGTTACAAGCTCAAAGTGATCAATCTTCTAATTATAAATTACTACAGTTATCTATAAGGAGGAACTCCTGCTGATCCCCCCCCCCTCCCAATGAAGTTATTTTAATATGATTCAAATCTCTATGAAACTGAGCACAAATGAGTAAAAAGAAATATATATACATAAAATAACAATAAAAATCAATTAAAAAACCTCAAAATGTATTTCTGAAACACTGATTGCCCCCCCCCCTTCCCCCCCCCCCCCCCCCCCCCCCCCCCCCCCCCCCCCCCCCCCCCCCCCCCCCCCCCCCCCCCCCCCCCCGACAGCTCTACCAGTAGAAGGGTTTTGTCATAAGGAATAGAAATGTGAAATATGAAAGTCATATTAATTACCATAACAGTTATGAGCATTATTAAAGTTTTTGAAAATAGGTCAAAGTTTAAGGTCAAGAGGTCAAAAAATTTGCTACCTGCATGTGGAAGAAAACAGCTGGTCATAAAAACATGTGAAATATGAAAACTGTTATTACTTACCGCCCAGAAGTTACGGCAAATGTAAAGTTTTTGAAGAAATAGGTCAAGGTCAGAGGTCAAAAGGAAAAAGCTTAAGGAATACATTAACTATGACAGCCCTATCACATTACCATTTAAAAGCTGAATATTGTTAATGTTTTAAAGGCATATTGTCTAACAAAATCTCAATTTTTT
Source organism: Ostrea lurida (assembly GCA_903981925.1). Classification (NCBI taxonomy): domain Eukaryota; kingdom Metazoa; phylum Mollusca; class Bivalvia; order Ostreida; family Ostreidae; genus Ostrea; species Ostrea lurida. The sequence continues at coordinate 21,530 of CAJDSM010001967.1, forward strand.
TTTCACTTAGAATGCATTGAAATCGTAAGATTATGATGATATCAAATTAAATATTGTTACCAATATGATTATTTTACTGTTATTCTTACTCCAAACTAATAAATACAGTTTCATTGAATTCTTGTCGGGAAGACAAAAATTCGATTTAACCCGCCTTTATTCATATGACCCATAGTTTAACTCGTTCGGAAAGCTATTCGCGCGTGCTCACACGCAGTTACCAAGGGGCCTCAACGACGAAAAAATTCTCAAAATGACTAACAGCACAATGAAAATTCAAGTTTCAAGTACAATATAAACTAGGAAGTTAAAAAAAAATAAGTACAGCAATTCATAGAATATATCTAAGTAATAAATGTGTATTTTTTCTTCAGCTGTTAACCTTGCTGTGCCTATAGCATTGTGACGTCGTCTTCTGACGTTGTCGACAGTTATCGGAAACGTCATCAGAATCTTGGTATATTCGTATAATTAATCAGATTCTCTGGGCAGACAAACTTCACAATAACGACAATTATATCATTTTATTTTTACAATTTACCATTTTTTACTCCTTTTTAAATCTTTTTAACGTCAATACGCATTAGTTTCTGCTGATCATAAAAAAATACAAATGTGTTAGACAATATGCCTTTAAGTTTTTTTGCCGACAGACAGACAGGCAGCTAGACAGGCCAAAAACTATCTGCCTTTGGATTCTAGGGACATAAAAATAAAAAATAAAATGAAAAAGATCCTGATCACAATTCACATCTGTCATTCAAGGTATCTAGTGTTTCATCCTACATCACGCAGGGTATATATTGCAAGCAGGGGTGTAATTTAATAGTGCATGGTCTTAGTTGCATGACTAGTGTATCTAACACAACATCAAGCATTCAGGAGACTGAGAATTAAGTCATCATACAAACAGCTAATTAAAAGTCAGTACAGGACTGAGTGTAACCAAGCAAGGAGGACCAGATAAACAACATCGGAAAAACAGGGAGATTAACATTAAACATCACAGAGAAATTAATTGCTGATCTAACAACAAAAGCTGCAGAAACAATCTGCTATGGTTCTGAGGTCACATTACATTTACTGAGACAACATTGATCACAGGACAGAACGCTGGGGTTGTCCATTGGGCATATTAAATTGTAATACTAGCTTCCATTAATTTCTAATTCTATTAAGGAAGTGACATCATTCAACAACATCAAAGTGAGGCTCCATCACCTAGGTAACACAAAATTTCCCAGGGTTCCACACTTACCAGACGAGGTAACCGTCCTCTTGTTTTCACCTAATACATGCAGAGAGTGTTACAAGCACGGAGAACAATGGTGCAGTCAAACTGACAAACTTTTGATAGAAGGAATTCTGGTGCATTTTAATTTTAAATGTTCACGATCTGCTTCATAGTTGTACGATGCAGGCATGCTCATGACAAAAAATTGATGTGCTCTTTTTCACTGTTTACATACCATTTTGTAAGACTTTTCTATGAGTGCAAGAAAACATAAAAAAGATCAGACATGAAGATATAATTAATCTTTTTAACCTCTAACCCTGTTATTATAATGTCAAAACTTCATTGGATATAAGTACCGGTATACTATATATATAAGTCAAGAGAATAAAATTCATTTAAGGTTAAACATGCATCAATGGTATGTTTCATCATGTGAAATTTAGAAAAATCTCTTAGAATTTTTTAAAAGATGTCAACATGCATTATTGTTTTTGATATATCAGTTTATATTGATTTGCAATGGGCTCAGTTTGGGTCCAGGCCTGGAAAAGATTTCATTCGAGATTCATTTCTCACTGAAAGCAAGTCTGTTTGATAATAAATTTCAGGCCTTAGAGCCTCTACTGACATTTTGTGTAGTGATGCTTTTCAGTTCACATTATGATGTAACCCCGTGAGGATCCGGGTTAGAATAGATCCTCAGAACCTCTTGCTTGCCATAAGAGGCGACAGAATGGGGCGGTCCTAAGTGGGATGAGACCGCAAAATCTGAGGTCCCGTGTCACAGCAAGTGTGGCATGATAAAGATGTCCCTCCCTGCTTAAAGGCCCTGAGTGTTGAGCAAAGGCCTAAATTATGCAGTCCTTCTCCGGCAATATGGTGATGTCTCCATGAGTGAAAAATTCTCAAGAGGGACGTAAAACAATACACAATCATGCAAACAATCATGTTGAACGGACTCTTTTCAGCCAATATCATAATCAACAGTAGTAGAAGATCTAACTATTCTGTCCTTAAGACTACTTGGTATGGTCTATTTATCTTATTGTTTCTGTATGACACCACAATCAAAATCTTCGAGTGTCATATAACTAACTCCAATCGCAGTGCTTTAGCCAATGAAAATGCAGATTTATAATAAAGCAGTTTCAATAGAGTCTAGCCTTCCTAAAACACAAGCAGAGAGTACATAAGGCAATTACCTATAGTCAGATGACGGGAGATTAAATGGAACTACCAATGGGAGTTAATCTACCTTCACCCTGGTGCTTTATCAAGCTTCATGGAATAAGATTTCTCTGGGACAAAAGTTTGGCTTGCAATGTAAGTAATCACTAATTGGGTACAATTTTAAGCTCGTTAGCGATAAGAAATACGAGCTGTCCTCCAGTATCTGTACTTACTTCATTGTCCTTGAAACAGGCCACGAAACTGTCAAAGGAGATGCTGTCCCTCCCTTCTAGGTTGTTTCTGTTTTAATGGAAAACATAGCGGACTTAATTTTACACGTGAACCTGTTTTACAGCGGCCTAAGTCAACCTTGCAGTAAACATGCCAAAAGCATTATGTCATGTACTGAAAGGGGTAAATATTCACTTGAGTTTTATTTGTTTTCGCTATATTTACGATTATATTAATGATTGCAAAATATAACCATCACAAAATGCTAAGTATTTGGGGTATGAGTTCATTTATTTGAATGAGTTTATCTGCAAAATTTAATACCGAACAATAAAAATCACGAAATTTTAGCCCTGAGAAATTAAAGCCATTTAATACAGTAGTCAATATATAGTACGTTATACTCTCATTACTCTGTTAATCCAATCACAGTGACTGTTGATAAAAGAAATGTGTCCACTGCTACCAATCCAAAAAATTACATTTGTCTATGATTATAATTTCATAATAATTATACTCCATTTATTCTAAGAATATGTTAAATATTTTAATTTAAAATATTTAACATGTTCTTAGAATCAATGGAGTATGATATATAAATGGTACATACCCTTTCAAAAATTTGTTTGAATATGGATGGTACATACGGGTACCCTTTGAGGAATTTGTTTATATGTATATATGGATGGTACGTACACTAGCACTTTGAGTAATTTGTTTGTACATAAACGGTACGTACCCTTTGAGGAATTCACTATTTGATTGTATCAGTATTTTGTACAGGGACGGCACTCACCCTTTGAGGAATTTGTTGAACTGATCCTGTGTCAGGTAGCCCACCAAACTGTACAGAATCCTCAGTAGAGCTTCCCTGTGTAACAAAATCAGAAAACGCTTGATAAAAAGCATAGTAAAAGAATAGCTTCCACTGTGTAATAAAAATCAGAAACGCTGATAAGCATAGTAAAGACTAGCTTCCTGTGTAACAAAATCAAAACGCTGAATAAACGTAAGATAGCTTCCCTGTGTAACAAAATCAGAAACGCTGATAAAAAGCATAGTAAAAGATAGCTTCCCTGTGTAACAAAATCAGAAATCGCTGATAAAAAGCATAGTAAAGAATAGCTTCCCTGTGTAACAAATCAGAAACGCTGATAAAAAAGCATGTAAAAAGATAGCTTCCTGTGTAAAAAAATCAGAAACGCTGATAAAAGCTAAGTAAAAGATAATTCCCTGTGTAACAAAATCAGAAACGCTGATAAAAAGCATAGTAAAAGATAGCTTCCTGTGTAACAAAATCAGAAACGCTGATAAAAAGCATAGTAAAAAGATAGTTCCCTGTGTAACAAATCAGAAACGCTGATAAAAAGGCATAGTAAAGATAGCTTCCCTGTGTAAAAATCAGAAACGCTGATAAAAGCATAGTAAAAGAGATAGCTTCTGTGTAACACAATCAGCAAACGCTGATAAAAGCATAGTAAAAGATAGCGCTTCCCTGTGTAACAAAATAAGAAACGCTGTATAAAAGCATAGTAAAAGATAGTTCCCTGTGTAAAAAATCAGAAACGCTGCATAAAAAGCCTAGTAAAGATAGCCTCCCTGTGTAACAAAATCAGAACGCTGATAAAAAGCATAGTAAAGATAGTTCCCTGTGTAACAAAATCAGAAACGCTGATAAAAACATAGTAAAAGTGCTTCCCTGTAACAAAATCAGAACAGCTGATAAAAGAAGTAAAAGTAGCCTTCCCCTGTGTAACAAATCAGAACGCTGATATAATAGCATAGTAAAAGATACTTCCCTGGTAACAAATCAGAACGCTGATAAAAACGAATAGTAAAAGATAGATTCCCTGTGTTCAACAAAATCAGAAACGCTGATAAAAAACATAGTAAAAGATAGCCTCCCGGTATAAAAATAACATAGAAAAAAGATAGCCTCTCTGTGTTAAAAAAAACATAGTATAAGATAGCCTCCCTGTGTAACAAGATCAGAAACGCTTAGAACAGGAATCTTCATGGGGATAAAAAAAACATAGTAAAAGATTGTATTACCAGCTTATTGGAGTATTTGAACAACTGTATTATAAAAGACTGTATTACCAGCTTACTGGAGTATTTAAACAACCATATATCATAAAAGCCTATAGGAGTAAAAGTATACATTACTTTGATACGACCCCTTTTCCTGTCGGGTCGTTGGCCTTGAACATGTGTCTCAGTCCATAAAATCCGGTGCTCAGTTTATCCCTGACCTTTTCTGTCACCTGAAACGTCAATCAAGGTCAAAATATATCAATCAAGGTTAGAATATATCAATCAAGGTTAGAATATATTGATCAAGGTTAGAATACATGATTTATATTTCTGAATCACCTGCATACACATCAATGCCAGAGATCAGGATATAACAAGATGGGTTTAACAGCAGATTGTGAAACATTGATGCCCTTGGACCGCTTATTACTATTCAAATGTTATGGCCAATGTTTTAAAAAGTAGGTCAAAGTCTAATTAAGGTCAAGGTCAGGAGGTAAAAAGTTTTGCTACCTGTGGAAAAGACTTGTCAAAAGGAATACACATGTGAAATATGAAAGCCCTATGCTAACCATTCAAAAGTGATACTGCCAATGTTAAAGATTGTGGTATAGTTATAGAAGGAGGAAATTTGTGGCTGGACTGGGAATCGAACCCAGACGGAGCCTAGGGTAAGTCTCAAAGTGGTTAGAGGCACCCTGTTATTGAAAGTTTTGTAGGGCTGATTACGTAGGACTGTGATAGTTTTGGCTGGAATAAAGCTCAGTGGTTAGATGCACGGCCTTTTGTAAGTTAGCGGTTTATGATGGACCACTGGACTATTTGGGCCTTAGCGCATAGCTTCAGTGCCGTTTATGGCACCTGGACTAGTACCTGGCAGGAGTTTCGTGGCGTTCGT
>CAJDSM010001969.1:0-16581 GCA_903981925.1 Ostrea lurida
TAGCCGAGCTGAATCTCAACCGAGATTACCAGAGGTCATGCATTTCACAACTCAGGAAGCGAGCTTCATAGACATCAGAATCACGCGTTTAGTGTTTTCTCATACATGTCTGAAAGTAGAGACGAAGATTATCTAAGATTTGATACATTTTAACCAGAGAACAGCCCTAGAGGGATTAAAGTCACACGCAACGTTCGTTATCTATATGTTTTTAAAAACTATTCTTAATTGATATATAAAATAGTACCCTCATATATTCTTTGAGAAAAAGGCCAGACTATATCATCTCGCTTTTAGAGAAAATAACAGATAATGAAGGATGGGGGGGGGGTCAATGAAAGTATATACAACAAATGCATAAACATATTTAAAGTATATATTTCTTAGAATTTATTTTATTTATTTATTTATTTTTTTTTTTTTTTGGTGATTAGTACAGCAATGGATAATGAAATCCTGAAGCTTTCAACACATGTTACCTCTCTTTAAACGAAGCAAGTGCAATGCACCTGTAGTGTACATATGATTTACTTGACTTAATCCTCTTTATTCCTTGAAGAACATAGAGCTGCTACCACCCTCCTCCAGAGCACTCGGTTCTCGGACGTCCTCTTCAGCTCGGCCCATGTCATTTCGGCCGCCTTGGCTTCAGCGTCCGTAATCCTCCGCCAGGTCTGTCTTAGTAGGCCCATTTTGCGTTTTCCCTGGGGGTTCCACTCAAGGAACTGCCTGGTGGTGTTGGACTTTGGCTTTCGCAGCGTGTGGCCGATCCATCCCCATTTCATTTTCTTGATCTCTTGTTCGATGGGGACTTGTCTAGTTCTCTCCCAGAGGTCTTGGTTGGAGATCACCTCTGGCCATCTGATGTTGAGGATGTTGCGGAGGCATCTGTTGGTGAAGGTTTGCAGCTTGTGGGAGTTTGTCTTTGTGGTGCGCCATGTCTCAGAGCCATAAAGTAGAACCGACTTCACGTTTGGAATTGAAAATCCGATCTTGTTGTATGGGTATAGGTGAGGATTCCAGATTGGGCGCCAAGAGTGCGAAGAGTGTGCCTGGCTTGGGTTGATCGCTCTGATGTCCTTCGTTCTGTCCACCATTCTTGCTGATACGCTGCCGAGGTTAACGATTGTCAACCTCCTTTGATGTTTATCCTGGTTTAGTTGGAGGGTGGCCACGTTGTATTTTTTTTACTTCTTATGATTTCTGTATTTGGTATGTCTGATCTTGAGCCCGGTCTTCTCGGCTTCTTCGGCGACTCTGTTGAGCTTTTCCTAGGCGTCTTGATTTCTGTGGGACAGGAGGGCGATGTCGTCGGCGAAATCCAGGTCCTCTAGCTGCTTAGTGAAGGTCCACTGAATCCCTGTCCTCCTCCCTATTGTCGACTGCCACATGACCCAGTCGATCACCATCAGGAAAATTGTCGGTGAGAGAATGCTTCCCTGACGGACGCCGGTCTGTACGGTGAATGGCTCTGTCAGTTTCCCGTCGTGGATTACCTGGCAGGTGGCGTTTACATATATTTAGCTGTCGGATAATATTGACGAACTTTGGTGGAAAACCGTAGTGGTACATTAGCTCCCAGATTACCTTCCTGTCGACCGCCTTTTGGAAGTCAACAAAAAGGATCGGTCTTTGGGGAACCCTGCCTTTTGTTCTCCCGGATCGTTTGTCCAACGCGGTCTTCAGCCTTCCACAGATGATCCTGGAGAGACCTTCCCCGGTATGGACAGGAGCATGATTGATGCCTCTCCAGTTGTTGCAGGATGAGAGGTCTCCTTTCTTCGGCAGCTTCACTAGGTGTCCCTTCTTCCAGTCATCCGGCACACTTCTTTGGATGTCGGCCTTCAGGGCTTCGGGTGGAATGCCATCGGGGCCTGCTGCTTTGCCGGACTTTAGGGACTAGATGATCTCAGTCTTAGTTGGGGGGTTGGTGTTGATGTCAAGTAACTGGGCTGCTGGTGGGACCGGTGGTGGGGGTCTGTTGAGTGTCTCCTTGAAGTGTTCTGCCCATCTCGCCCTCTGATCTTCCTCTCTCGCGATGGTTTCTCTGTTCTTGTCTTTGACCAGTCTGGTGGGGTTGCTGTTTTTCCCAGAGAGTGTCCTGGTTATCTCGTAAAGCCTTTTCATGTTTCGTTGGCCGGTCGCTGTTTTTGCTTCTTCTGTGAGGTCATGGATGAATCTCCTTTTGTAATCTCTAGCACTTCTCTTGACTTGCCGGTTGGCATTCCAGTACTGAGCCTGCAGATCGCACTTGTGTTCTTCATCGTCATGGTTGATCAGGTCTTTCAGACGTTTCCGCTCTTTGATGAGGTCCCAGGTGTCAGCCACTCTTTATGTTTCCTGGTCTTTTTTCCCTAACATTTCCTTGCATGTTGTTGTCCAGGTCTCTCTCAGGTCGTGCCAGTGTTTCTCAATCGTCTCGTCAGGTAGTGAGTCGAGAGCGTGGAACCTGTTTTTCAACTCGCATCTAAAGGCGGTCGACTCCATGTTGTCCTTCAGACTGCGTAATTGTGGGTGGTCTCTCTGCCTGGTCTCTGTAGGCTTTCCCAGCTTTGATCTGAGCGATTGCGGTGACTAGCTGTGGTCGTGAGGCCTGCATCGGCTCCTCGCAAGCAGGCTTCTTCGCCATTTCCTGCCGATGGTGATGTGGTCAATCTGGTTGACCGTTCTTCCGTCCGGCGACGCCTAGGCGGTCTTGTGGATTGTCTTGTGGGGGAAGATGGTGCCTCCAATGACCAGGTCATTGGAGGTGCAGAATTAAGCGAAGATCTCTCCATGTTCTTTCTGTACCCCTGTTCCATGTTTGCCCATGATGAGTTCTCTGTCTGTGTTGTCAGAGCCCACTTTGGCGTTGAGGTCTCCCATGAGGATCTTCAGGTCCTTTCTAGGTGTTTTGTCCAGGACGGCTTGAAGTTGTTCGTGGAAGTCCTCTTTTTCTTCTTCTGCCGCATTGGTGGAGGTGTAGCATTGGAGGATGGTGGCTTTCCTGCCTTTGGAGTTGAAACTGGCTGTCAGGATCCTCGGTGACTCGGGTTCCCAGGACAGCAGGGCTTGGGTTGTTTCCGGTGTCAACAGCAGCCCGACTCCGTGCATATGTGGCTGTCCTTCTTCGAGTCCGGAGTAGAGGATGGTGTCTCCAGATGTGAGTTGCGTGCGTCCCATTCCTGTCCATCTGGTCTATTTTCAAGCTGTAGAGGTGCATTTCTTGACTCACTTGTGCTGTATAGCGTTCGGATGTTCCAGGTCCCTATCCTGGCGTTGGTCTTGGTTGTCAGTGCACTGGCTACCTGAAGGCTGTACATATGCATACTACAAATATACTGTCAGATGTCGTATAATTATATTTTCATCCTCATCAAATAAATCTGAAGGGATTGAATGATCTTTGCGTTTCCTGTAACTCTTGGTTTTCCCAATATCGTTATTGGAAATCGTCAATATTGGAGATTGAAACAATTTTGTGAAGTGTAGATTGCGTGTGCCCTTCTATCCCTACCCAGATTTTCTGATTTTCATAGAAATAAAAGGTGGGTGTCGTGGAGTCAGAGAAAATAGAAGCATACCAATATTACGACAGTCTGTGGTGACAGGTGAATTGTTGAAAGCAAGAAACCAAGCTTCCACCAATTCGTGTGGTGAAAAGAGGAATAACTTTGAAAAATAGTGAGGTGTTCAAGAGTATGGAAAGAAGGTGTTGCATGTATCATGGCATCTTCGCGAGCCAAGTGTCCGATTCCGTTACTCTAATCTACCCTTGGCAGAATTTAGTCGCGACTGAATTGCCATCTAACGGACGATGCGAGTTATCGCTCTTGACGTAAACACTCGAGTGAACAATTGTTTGTTGTTGTTTTTTATTTAGGTGTACATACTTGTTGCGAGCTTATATCACCTTTATCTTTCGGGCGTAAATCGCGTATTAAAACTTGCCTTTCTGATCTTAATGATTCTACTTTGGTTTTTATGTCATGCTCAATCAGGTATGAATGGCGCAATTTGATTGGATGCCTTGGGAAGTCAAAGCACGGCTTAGAAACTCGACTAAATCTGCCAAGGGGTAGATTAGAGTAAGCGAATCGTACACTTGGCTCGCGAAAATGTATCATGGTGATTTCCTCAAGGTGTTGCGTGAAAGATCGATAAAATAAAATAATTCATATATATAGTAAACCAGTGGAACTTTTTGTCTTGATTCCAAAATATAAGAAAATAGTCTCAAAGGTGTGTATTGACAAGAATTAGTCAAAATAAATTAAGTTGAAATCATGCGGAAGCGATTTATGTGAGTTTTAGCCTCAAAATACAGGGGATTTCCCGAATTTAAGAAAACTGCCTGCTTGAAACAAAATAATTTAGTACAAAAATGTTCTTTGAGATTTTCACTAAAAAAATTTGTCGCTTTGAAATTTTGTTTCACGCATGCATTTTTTTGTAAATCTCTCTAAAAATCAACACGATTTCGTTACTTCTCTTTTCAATTTCATCTGCATGTTAAGTTTCCTTGTGTTGTATAAATGTGCGGCGTGGCGTAATGGATATATGGCTGTGGACTTTAAACGTCTAGCTGTTTATTTTTTTAAACGACCGAGTCGAATCTTTCACGGATACATTTTTTTCCCTTTAAATTTCGAGTTTCTCTTCATCACAACACACTTGTAGTCTTTTTAAAATGTTTTATTCAATTTATGCGTATCACACGCACACTGTCCTATAGGAACAAGAACCTTGGGTCTTGTTCATGTCGCTTCTGTGTAATGCAAGGCATCAAGGCTATAAGCCGAAGGAAGATAAAATATTCCCTTGTTAATGGACGCAGCACAGGACTAAACTCTATAAATATTGAACAATGTATATCTAAAACGAAATGATATTTTCCAGTTGCAAATTGCAATTGTTATTCAATATTTTCAGGTGCATAGACATATATTTTGAACTCTATTGAACTTTGATAATGCCATTAAACTAACAAATGTGAATCTGTCTTATTTTTTTCGATTTCAAATAATTGAATTGAAACATAAATATTATTTTACGCTTGCCCTTAGTGCTGGGAAATCCCACAGGTATTTAAATGGACACACGTAAAAGTTAATTAGGATGAAGGTCAGTTTACGTCACGGGTGTCCAGATTAGGGAAAATCACCGCTTCTGTGCAACACCCTCTTTTAGAAAGGCAATTTTATTTTTCTTTCAATTTATTTGAAATTGAAATTACATGTACACATTTTTATTTAGTAACGTAAGAGAATATCACGTAAACAAAAAGGGCGCGAGATAACAGAGACAACTAAAAATACTGTGAGTAAAACTCACGAAGATACCCCCCCCCCCCCCCCCCCCGCCACCCCACATATCTTTACGCTCACTTGAGTGATTGAAGCTTGAACAAAGAAGATATGGCCCGGACAGAAATCCATGTAAAAAATCCTATAAGTTTGACCTTGAGATCAAGGTCAAAGTTATACAGAGGGCATGAAATGTAAGTGACACATCCGTTCATGGTGATACACTCACATGCCAAATATAAATCCATGTTAGAGAACTTATACCTTTGACCTTGAGGTCAAAGGTCATATATAGGTCATGAATGTATGCAATACATCCTCTCATATTGATACACCTTATGTTAGATATGGTATGCATACGTCAAAGAACAAAGAAGTTATGGCCTAGACAAGAATTAACACACGACAGACGGACAAACAGAGTCATGACACATTGTCTTATGGTGATGCATCCATGTGCCAAATACAGGATGCTTATGGCAAAGAAAAAGAAGTTATGGCCCAGACACAAAAATTCATGTTAAAAAACTGAAAATTTTAACCTTGGGGTCAAAGGTCAAGGTCATACAAACAAAAGAGGGGGGGGGGGGGGTGGTCATCAATGTACGCCACACATTGTCTTATAGTGATACACCCATGTGCCAAATATGGTATGCCTACCTCAAAGAACAAAGTTATGGCCCGGACACAAATCTGCACAGACAGATGGATGGACAGACAAACAGAGTACATGACACATTGCCTCATGGTGATGCATCCATGTGCCAATACAGGATGCCTATTGCAAAGAACAAAGAAGTTATGGCCCAGACACACATGTAAAAAACTGATAATTTTGACCTTGAGGTCAAAGGTCAAGGTCAAACAGAGGTCATCAATATACGCGACACATCGTCTCATAATGATACACCCATGTGCCAAATATGGTATGCCTACCTCAAAGAACAAAGAAGTTATGGCCCGGACACGAATCTGCAAAGACAGACGGACGGACGGACGGACGGACGGACAGAGTGATTCCTATATACCCCCCCCCCCCAAACTTGTTTGCGGGGGGTATAATTAAAAAAAATTCCATTAGCAGATTGAAACAGCACAGAAAAAGATGGAAATTTTGACAAATATGGCAAGCAGAAAGGGATTTCAATATATTGTGCAAAATCAATAAACGATTGTTTAATTATCATCCCAGAAAAACTTAGAGTCCACAAATTAAAAAGAAAAATGTGTTTTGGTGTATTTATATTCATTTTTGATGCATTAAACAGAGTTATACTTAGAGACTTTCGAGCTGACTCCAATACCAATGTGTTTATCATGATGATATTTTAATGCAATAGACAAGTATTAATAAAGACTCTATCCTTGGTAGCAGTCTTATTTTTTTTCCTAACAGAGTAGGATGATTTAAAACAGATTGTTATTGATTAGATCTAAGAAATAGAATATATTAAAACTTGAATAGAGAATTGGATATGTCACTCCGGTATATCTGTTCAACACTGTTGCTTTATACAAACACTTGCTATATTAAAAGATTGATTGATCGTTAAACAGGATGTAGATATCCAATAAACCTGAAAATGCATCCCACGATACATCATACCTATATAAAGCTTCATGCGAAATATTGGTAACCTGTGATTTATAGTTGCTGAGAAATATGTTATGAAAATGTGGGATGGACGAAATGACAGACGGACAGAATGAGGTAAAACAGAACACCTTCTCTCTTCCCGAGTGGGGCCGGGGGGTATAAAAATCCATGCCTTTATTCCTAGTGCTGTGCACTGGATGAAAGAACACCCACTAACCATGGGGTTTAGTGTAGTGCTGAGAATAAAACTCGGTACTTTCCAGCTGGAGCAAGCATCCACATAAGGTTATCCCAACCGTTAAATTCAAAGAAACAACTCAATTCCTTATTTACATTTTATTTGGTCATATCTATCAATTACATTAAATGAAGTTCTGTTATCAAAACAGAACCATATACATGTACATGTATTCACCAGCAATTACAATACTAACTGAAAATTGCAAGCGCAATCTTATACATGCATGTCAAAAACACAAACTTAACATAAATAACTAGTTATTTAGGGATAGAAAAAGAAATTCAACCATACCACCTTATTTTTTTAATTTGCTCTTGTGTATTAAATAAATATCACATGTACTTACAAATATGGCATTGGATTCATGTTTTCTTTTTAGTCAAATATTCATTTCAGTCAAGTATTTCAATTTTCCTTGTCTTTGTCAGTGGCTCCAGGTATATTAGTATATTATGTTCCACTATGGTGTTTGATATACCACAAAATGTACCATATTTAAAACAAAAGAGCCTTTAACTCGAAATTTGCATATTGATATATATATCCTCTCTACTATGCAATTTTGATGACAAATTTGAAGATAGAAAAATTTAGAAAAATCACTATTGAAATTTTTAAATTGTAGATGTTGAAATATATAGATGGTAAATTGAAATAAATTGCTTTTCCAGAGAGTTGTAAATTTTCATTTCTCCTAGCCATATTTCACAAAATTTTAAGACAGAGCAATTTTGTAACAGAACTGTAATCTTTAAATCTAGAAATAAAACAATGGATGTTAATACATCATCAAACCGAGTCTAACCTCAACATTACCCTCCCCATGAATATAGTATCATGATTTACATGTACTCACTACTGTAAATCATTATTTGTGAGAATCAAGTATATTGGTGAGGTTTTCTCCATGTGAAAATAAGGTTTTCATAAATTTCTGGATAAAAATAGTGATGAGCAAATTGTACATTCAAAATTATCTCTTCCTGATGAAGTCTCTCAAAGCAAGGTTGCAAAAAATGCAGTATCAACTAATTTACAGTGCTGATTTTGCTCACAGAAATTTTCTAACTTTCGGAAATATAATTTCAAATTGTTTTTGTTTTTGCGTTCTCAATACACATCAACATGCCATTTTTAAATACTCTAGTAACTTTAAATATCATCTCTATCACTATGATTTCGATATACACGCTTATTCTTTTTTGTTCTGTTTTTGAAACCTGTCCATTTTTGTCGCCTTCCTTCTTCGTCACTCTTTTCATCATTGTCATGACTACAACATGGCTGTTGGTTGTCATCTTGGTTGTCATCAACACTGACTTTTGGTTGGTGAGAGTTTTCACTGCACTGTTTCTCTGCTTCTCGATTACTATCGACACAAGAGTTATGAACTGAATTGCTTTTATTGTTTTCCGACAAAAACGGACCTAAACCTGTGTTACCTTTTGAAGTTGATGGTTCTGACTGACAATTCACTGAAGCAGAAGACATATCATTTTCTTCACAGTTCTCGTCTTCCATCTGCAAGGCATTATCACGGAGCTGTCGTAGTCTTTTTAAATGTAGATGGCGCCTTTGTCTGTGAGCAGCAAGGATATTTTCAGGGTGACCAGTCAAGCCTTCACTTGCATGTTGTTCATCATCAGTTGAATCTGAAGAGTCAATCTGATTTCTCTTTCGTTTTGAAGATATACCATGTTGAATTCGTTTTTTCATTTCATTTCTCTTCTGAGCGATTAAATCTGAAATGCTTCTCCATGAATTCTGAGTTTCACTATTTGTCTGATTGCCGTTTTCTCCAGATAAAGCATTCAGAAGTCTGCTGGTTGATGGGTTACCATCTGTGGCTTGGGCAGCCATGACACTTGCAAAAGCCAAAGTAAAAGGACTGAAAGCAGGATCATCAATACTGTCTGTGTCGCTTTCTTGGTCACGCCTCTCTGATGACGACCCAGCTACTTCAACTTCATCCTCGGAGGAATCAGAAATGTCTGATCGAGACAGCTGCATTATTCTCTCGTACATCTCCTCTTCTCCACTTGACATATCCGGGTCAGAGCTGTTTCCCTCAAGCTCTCTCTGAACTAGCGAATCAAAGAATGCAATCATGCGAGGATCCTCCTCCACCGATTGGTTAGAATAATCATGTGACATGAATTGTCCACTGTTCAGAATAAGATTGATGTACTCTTCATGGCTGTAAACTGGACGTTCTTTACCGTTTGCAATGATCATCTCTGGGGAAGTGTTAGGAAGTTGAAAAGGACTCCACACCTTCATTTAAAATACAAATTAAATTTTGAAAATTTGTTCTTTGCATTGAGAAAAACATGTGAATATTTCTTACTTTCATAGACAGTAATAATATTGTAAACCTCAATTAAATTTTGAAAAATTTGTTCTTTGCATTGAGAAAAACATGTGAATATTTCTTACTTTCATAGACAGTAATAATATTGTTAACCTCCATGGGCATTCAAAATATCATTAGTGTATATTTATTTATTTTCCATGGAGAATGACATTTCTTTTTTATTTTACTAAGGTGTTTGTTATGAATCAGTACACATGCTACATGAGTCACTTTACCTTGATCATTTTTTCTACTCCAGAAGAAATGATAATGTGATTGTCAGGATTAAAGCGAACTTGATTCACTATTGATCTATGACCATTAAGAACCATGTGAGCATCATTTACATAGCGCCCTGTAAATAAGTAAAAAAAATTCATCACTACTCATACTATTATTTGTTTTACTTTGCACTTCTCATTCTTATATCTAACAGTTAAAAAGTTGTCACATTATTCCAATCGAGCATACATATCATATCATATTGCAAATTCAATTAGCTTTTCATCAAATTTCCTTTTTAATAGTTGTCTGCTAAAAACCTTAAGCATGTTTGAAATCTTTATGTTCTTCACTTACTTGATGATAAATCTTTGGGAATTTTCCACATGTACAAACGGAAGTCATCAGATCCTGACAATACATACTGCCAAAAACAAAAGTGTTTATAACCTAACCTGGCATGTGATGTTGCAGAGCATAACTGAGACAAGTATACAGATAGAACTACAAGTCTAATCACAGTGACAGTGATATTTAATAAAAAAAAAAAAAAACAAGATGTATTTGTGAAACACTGATGCCCCCGGATTCCACATGCCAGTGAAAGGGGCTTGCCAAAAGGATTATGCATGTGAAATATGAAAAATCTATTACTTACCATTCAAAAATTATGATCAATGTTTAAGTTTTGAAAAGTAGGTCAAACTTTAAGGTCAAGGTCAGGAGGTCCAAAATTTTGGTACCAATAGAAAGGGCGATCATAAGGAACACACATGTGAAATATGAAAGTCACATCACTTGCCATTCCAAAGTTATGGCCAATGTTAAAGTTTTTGAAAAGTAGGTCAAACTTCAAGGTCAAGGTCAGGAGGTCAAAAATTTTGGTACCAATAGAAAGGGCGTGTAATAAGAAATCACACATGTGAAATATGAAAGTCACATCACTTGCCATTCCAAAGTTATGCCAATGTTAAAGTTTTTGAATGTAGGTCAAATTTCAAGGTCAAGGTCAGGAGGTCAAAAATTTGGTACCAATGGAAAGGCTTGTCACAAGGAACACACACACATGTGTAATATGAAAGTCCCATCACTTGCCATTCAAAAGTTATGGCCAATGTTAAAGTTTTTCGGACAAACAGACAGACGGACAGACCAAAAACTATATGCCCTCGAATCGAAGATTCCGGGGGGCATAAAAATAATAATTAAATGCATATTTATTTGAAACCTTAAAATTCAAAGCAAATACAGTTATAAGGTAATTCAAACTGTTATGAATGCATATTTAAATAACACAATAAAAAATATCATCTATATTTATAAAAAAAATCAATGTTTACTTGATCTTTGTCACCAGCAAAACAGCAGCTTTTCATGGTACAGGAATTGAAGTAACCTGCATGGTCGAACTCGCACACAGGTCTGCTACTGTGGACATTGTACAGAATTGGTGGAAGTCGTCGACGCAGAGCTAAAATCTGGTCACCAGTCCGGTTTATTCTGACACTGTTTGCACTCTGCTGAACACTCCCACATCCGTATCTCAGCAAACAACTGTAAAATTACATGCAAATAGTAAAGCATTTTTCAATATATGCATGAGGCTTTTGAGAAGCAAAGAACAATACATTGTTCAAATGCTAATCCTGTATCAATTACAAGCAAAGTGATGCCTTGTCATATCATACAGACAGATTGGTGTAATATTAATGCTTTCATAAAGAAGATGATTTGATAAAGCCATACAGATCTGTTATAAATATCAAACCTATATTATCCACAAAGATGGTTAATACACATCATATTGTATACTAATTTCAATCCTAAAATTACATACAAAAACAAGATTTGCCCATATAAATACCACGTCTGCTAAAGTCTCCTTANAATTGTATACTAATTCTAATCCTAAAATGACATACAAAACACAAGATTTGTCCTTATAAATACCACGTCTGCTAAAGTCTCCTTACCTTTTGGGTTTTCTAACATCCCAGAGTCCAAGTCCTTCCTTGGCATTTGCTGTTGCTAGGAGGCGAGGTTCAGCCGGATTGTACATCACAGCATGCATGGAAGAAGTGTAACTGGCCAGGCAAAAAGCATCCGCTGAAATCAGAGGAAACAAAGCTAGAAAAGTGAAGATGGATTTATACTAATACACCGCTATATGTAGGGTACCAGTAGTGTAACAGTAAAACTCTTACTTTACAACAGAGATAAAGTCATGAATATTACAGAATAGGGTAGCTAACAGTATTGCTTCTATAATAATTGAAAAAAAGCATTGTGTCAAATTCTTACCAACTAACTAATAAAGAGATGGAACAGAATAAGTTTGCAAAAATGACCTGTTGCAGGGGGTTCTCTGATGTCATAAATCAAAATTCTGCCATCATCACAAGCAGTGGCAAACACCTGGCCATTTTCTGGGTTTACGGAGATACCATATACCGCATCCTCATGGAAAAAAACATCCAAAGTCTCCCCACTAAAAACAAAAGGCAAAGGAAAATGTCACCCTCATAAAATTCTTAATTTTCTAACATTTTGAACTTAAACAAAAAGATATAACAGTATCATGATAATTTATGAATATATTAGGTGTAGAATAGATTAAGTATAGGTTAAGTCATTTATAACGTTATTTTAGATACAGCTATTGCAGTGATAATGTATAGAATAAACTTACGTTTGCAAATCATGAACGATAACTTGTTCATCATTTCCTGTCAATAGAAAAGATTTGTGTGAAATATTCAATTCACTGTACATATACATATACAAACTTTCCAACTTGGTAATAAAAAGTAGCTCTCCTCCACCCCTGAAAACTTTTTTTTCATAAAGAGACCTGATACCAAAAATGCTATTTTGGCAATAAACCCTGCTTGCATCATGTACTTCACTTGAGCCAAACCCTTCAGACTAGGATCATGAAATTCACAATTTTGGTGAAGGCCTCCCTGCTACCTACTCCATCAAAATATCTATATAAAGCTTCAGTTTAATATCAATAGCACTAAAGAGGATATTAGCTAAATGACTATATATACCAAGTTTGGCACCATCCTGGAGTCAGAACTTTTACTCCATTAAGTTTAACAATTTTGGAAAAGGCCTCCCTGCTCTTTTATGACTATGCATTCATATTTTCTTACAGATGTGCAGTTGTACAGAAGATTTTTGAAAAGTGGTCAATGTTTGGCAGATTTTGTTCAACTCCTAAGGCCCCAAGGGTGCAGAAGCCCCGAAATTTACAAAGCTGCTTCACACCAAATTTGAAAAGAGTTGAAATGGTATTAATCAAGATGTTAAAAATGTTCCCAATTGTTCACACACAATGAATGACAATGGACAGTGGACAATCTAAATAGGTCATTCGACTCAGGTGACCTAAATAGATTTCATTTTTGAAAATACATGGAGGGCTTCACAACAACATACCGGTACTTTTCATGCAGCATCACAGTTCATACCCTCATGAATTTTCGAAAATGAAATTTATTTCTTAACATACAACACTGAAATACTGTTATTATATATCTATATGATAAAATGTAATTAAGTTTGTAATGCTGAACATGTTGAAGACATTACCACGACTACTGATTATGGTATGCGTATCTTGAAAACACAATAATTCACTATTTCTTTATGATATCTCTGTCACAAAATATTGTTTGCATTATAGTTCACTTACCTCCTGAGAACACTTTTGAATTATCTGTGTCAAAGGCTAAACAAAAGATGTTGCTTGTATGCTCGCCTTTCAGTGACCAAGGTTTAGGAATATCTGATAAAGCTTTTTCAACATTCCATATCAAAACTCTGCGATCATCTCCGCCTGAAATATATACCATTAGTCAGTGAAAGATCATCTAGACAATCTGTTAACTCAAGGCAATTTAAAATATATATATTCAAGAAGCATTAGCATCATGGGATAAGTTGGCAAGAAGATACAAGACTGGGGAGGATACTTCAAGCAAGAGAAAGTAGGGTGACGGAGAGTGGGAGCAAACGGATAGAAAGCAGGGTTACAGAAGTTACGAGATATATAGACAAAGAGACGGGGAATACATTGTGTAATCAAAGCTTCCATCTCCAAACTATGGCCATACAATGAACCATTCGGTACTATTGTGGCCTGTGTTGTATTATAATGGCATTCTAAAAAGTATGGGATAGTTTGTTGTCCCTCAGTTAAGCCAGGGCTCCCACTGGACCAAAATTTCTTTTCACCACTTTTGAGCGGCGAAAAACACACCCTATTTTTCCCCCCAGTTATACCCATAAATAATGCCTAGTCTGTAGAATGTGCAATTAGTTGATAAACCTTTAATAAATCACAAATAAATTATGTTCTTGCTATAACCTCTATGATGCCTGAGGAAAAAAAAAAAAACTTTCTTAATCTGACAAAATATGAGCATCTCCCCTATCAGTAAACAAGACTACAAACTATAGCTTTTTAAAACAGTTTTCAAAAATGAGCTCACGCCCTACTGCCTCTATTTGTTACCTTAACTGTCTCTGTGTATACAGACCTAAGGAACATGCTGCAAAAAACCGAGGTTGCTATTCAACTTGTCGAAGACCTTGACTGTTGAATGCAGTAGACAGTCATTCACACGAAATCTAACGCTGACCTTTGATATGACCTTGACAACATTGCTAATGTTTTCAAGGCATCTGAACAAGTGGTGCGGTATCAGCTAAGAACATACAGAAACTTACAACAAGAAATGGGCTTTGTGAAGAGCAAGTGATTTTGCAGATCTTGCCAAAGTCAGTATTTACAGGTTTACGTTTCCCCATTTTTGACACATCAAATACCAAAAGCAGAATGATGTACATTGTAGAATATATAATTATTATTTTGAAACGCTATGATTGAATGAGCTTCAAGAAAAATTTGCTAACTGCTTTGCGATGTGTATATCAATAGCGGCCGACTTCATTGTCTATGTAGAAAATTTGCTTACTTTTAAAAACTTCACTTGGATCTAAATTGAAACAGTGTCTCAACTATAGAGTATAATTGGTGTATTTAATTGACCAAGTTCTTAAAGTATGACTTCATCCCAATATGGAGAGGATAATCCCATAAGGGTGATACTTTAATTGTCAAGCAAATGACCACAAACCCCTTAATTACGCAATTATTGATTTTCTGTTACACCCAAATGACCTGAGGATACTTATCTACCACTAGTACCGTTACCTGAGATCTGTGTGCACTGAAAGCTGAAGCGATTAGAAACACGAAGTTGCACAAGCGCAAGTCTGACAGTTAAATAAACAGGTGGAAAATTGACACGCAGATTATATTTTTATGTAATGTTTATTACGGAGATTTTTTTTTTCGCCACTTAAGATTTTTTTTCGCCACTTTTGAATGTTTTTCGCCATTGGCGCAAATGGCGACTCACAGCTCGAGCCCTGGTTAAGCTCAGAGGTAGAGAGTCTGTTTATCACCCTCCAAAATATGGCCACTACAATGTTGCAGAAGTTGGCACTATAGAAGAATAGCTTTGGATCTCCTAATTAGGTCAAAGTTATTCAAAGTCATAGTACATGTAACTCTCTTTGAAAGGATGGGAGATGCTCTATGACAAATAATATACAAGTACTGACATTCTACAGTTCTCTTTGAAAGGGAGTGAGAATTCCTATATATAAAAAAGATACAATAAGAAAGGTTGAACAGGATTGCATGAACTCAATTCCATCATAGAATGCATGAACAATCCCCAACCATTCTGATAGTATGTGAAATCCCCAAAACAAGACATTGGCATACATCATTCAAAAGAGTGACCAACTAGTTAATGACAGCAAAAACAAATCAGAAATACTATTTCTGTAATCACCAAACAAGAAATTCAATTCACTCCCTGAAATACACATCAGAATGAATAACCAAATAAAAGAAATCAAAGTCAGTGCCAAAGGATTGGTAAAACTACTTGAGAAAATCAACCCATCTAAAGCATTTAAAATAGGAAGTATACCTAACAAATTCGACATGGAATGTATCACCCTTAAGTATCATATTTCCAATAAGCACTAGTCACAGCTAGACTCACTACCAACAGACTGATGATATGTATATTCTTTGTTTATAAAAACAAGACTGACATATTGATCCAAATCTCGGACTTCAGTACCATGTAAACTACTACTGTACAAACATATAATATGTAGACATACAAAGAAACACCAAGAAAAACACTCATCTTAAGGGGGAATGAGCCATCGCCATAATGGCTGACTTCCATTCGAAGCATGGATGAAAATATCACTATCAGGGTTATATGTCAATTCATTTCAAATTTAAATGCCTAGCTGAGTACCTGAGTAAGTTAGCATGCTGCCTTCTGAACTGCAGATCAGGGGTTCAATTCCCACAGGGGTTTTAATTCTTTTTCAAATAGCTTTCTACTAAAATTGCATTTTTTGACGAAAAAGCTTGAATTTGAATAATTTTTATTTTCAAAATATTGTTTAACATATCCTCTACTTTTTATCCACATTAAATTTCTCTGGTGTAGTATTCCACCCTAACATAACTAATTGTGCCTTTCACTCAAGCTACTCATGTATCGCAGCTAGCACTAACAATCCATGACATGCTTATAGTCCTTTGAAAATGGGAAATAAGCAGACCTGCAATTCTGGATTTCCCTAAAACCATTTAATAAGACCACGGAACATGGAGTAACAAAATTCAAAATATACAGCAGTTGTGATCTCCATACATTACAATACAGCCAAAACATTTGGCGTCACAATGCAACGACCTTGAATGCCAGCGCAGTTTCTTTCCAATCGTGAGAACAAACATCTTTCAGCACGAACCTCCTTGAAAACATTGGATTGA
>CAJDSM010001970.1:8268-21173 GCA_903981925.1 Ostrea lurida
TGGCTCTTATCTTCATTCAGTGGGCTCACACAGATTTGGTTTGTTTATCCTGGATAAATAACGCACAATGACAGAGAGGTCTACAAGCAGCAGAGAGCGGCATAACGTGAAGACTGAACGACAATATATATACTATATATAATTCAGGAATGACACAATTGAGCGGCATGGTGTCTGTCCTATGATTCACTGATAAAGTGTCTAGTAATTTTAATAGTATGGAGGCCCATGTGTCATCTTCACCGGATTCAGCACATATCTTTCAAGAGAAAATTTTTAAATACTTTAATACTCTTCACGAACTGGTGGTCCCTATAGTGACTTCGTCTTTTGTGTGACTTTTTTGGGTAGGATGTCGATGGTAAAAATATCTGAATTCTTGATACTATCAAGATTCTGCCTCTTGCTTGTGTCACGACTATATCCCTAATTGGGTCTGTCCTCTGCCTGACTGGGGCAGACCTAACAGTTTTTAAATGAGCTCTCTGGGAGATTGTGTCTATCCAGATAAAGCTATTTATTTATTCTTCTACATAGAGCACGTCCTGACGGGATGTTGCTTGCAATCAAGACTTTTATGTGCATTTCCTGGCCTCGGCAGATAGTCTGTATGGATTTAAACTTGTCGAATCTAAACAAACAGCTTTCTTGCCTAGATACTTGGTGCTGTCTATCCGTATAGGAGTGATTTTTCTAATGTTTACGGATCACTCACCTCACTCCATATAGTCCTTTATTATATTACTTTTCTATTCGGATTTTATTTGAAACAAAATTTTGACCCCCCCCCCCCCCCTCTGTATGCTTTATTTGCTCAAAACTGAATTTTTGAGAAGAATTTGAATATACATACATTGCTAACAGATGACAGACAAAACATTGATCAGAAAAGCTCAAATGAGCTTTCAGCCATGATCTGTCCACTCTGCAGAGTAAACTGTGTTAGGATTAGTGATGCTCTGTGGTTGAATTGTTGAATGTAGATGCCAGAACTTAGTGCTAGTATTCAATTGCATGCAAAGCTGGAAGTGGATGCCATGTTCTACCCACCAGGGCGTCGTATAGCTTGTTGAGAACCCACTTGTATGCTCTGATCCACTGTAGGGGAAGCGCGGTTAAAACTGGGAGATGGACCTCGGGAACCTGCTTTCAAATTCAGCATTTTTTAACTCCTGCCTCCACGTACATATAGCTCTTATAACTTGTATCACCAATGACAACAAAAACTAGTAAATATAGCACACTACTTTTTTGAATATCTTGTAAACTTCACTACCTGACTGGTTTGGGATAGCTCCAAAAGGTTGGGGAGCTGCTCCTGGTGCTTGACCATACTGACTATACAAGCCTTGGGGACCGCAAAAATGTTGGTAAGAGGATCCAAAGCCACTACCGCCACCACCCTGCTGCTGATAACCTGATGATGTTGGCTGAGAGGACTGTAATGAAAGTTAAACAAAAAATACATCATTACTACTGGAATTCCAAGTTATCAATAATGGCAATGCATACTTTTATTTTACACTGGATTGGACTGGTACCAATACTCTGCATCATACCGTACCAAGAATGTGGAAATACATGTATATAGTGAGAGTACTTGACTCTGGGCAAATAATCATGGAAACTTTACTTGTCCGAAGAAAAAAAAAAAAGAAAAGAAAAAGAAAGTTACTTACAATAGAAAAGTTTACCATTTCTCTAATATTAAAAGTAACCAAAGTCCAGATGTTAATTTTCTTACTACAATGTATTGATGATGTTTGTCGTACAATCAAAGTATTCCTTGTATCAACAACTTTGCCCATGAAAAGGTTAGATTTTTGGTCTGCAAGTTCATGGTATGTATGACAAAGGAAACAAAAAACTGAGTTTTACTTTCGACAATTTCTCCAAACTTAGCCAAAGAAAATCTTCAGTGGTGAGGTCTCCATACAAGTGAAATATTCTCAAGACGGACGTAAAACAATATATAATCAATCCATGTTTTGTTGAATGAGTTTAAAATTAAATTAAACTTATATTGAAACTGACTGACAGACAGACTGGCCACTGCTGCCAAAAAACTATATGGCCCCTGAATCAATGATTTCAGCTTTCCGATGGCTATATTTTCTATCAATACCTTCACCGTAATTTCACATTTTCCCCTTCAACTTTCTTCCCCTTAGAAAGAATCTGTGACTCTTCTTTGTAAAAAAAAATAATTTCATTTCTGTAGTTATGAATGCTTCATGTTATTAGTATTTTTATATGAAATTGGCCCAGATGTTCAAAAGTGTCAAACTACGCAATTCAAAACCAAGACGTATGTTCAAAATCTTGTCTACAATATATACCTTAACTATGGCAGGATCTTGAGGTGGCATAGATGCTTGCAAGGATTGTGCTTTTGGCGCCTCACAAACATGAAGATCTTTTATGTCACTGCCTCGAAAGATAATATACTCAAAGATTTCATCCCGTGGTGCCACAGGGCGATCTGTTGGCCTATCCTCTGTACCAAATGATCGGACTGAAAAAAGAAAGTAGTGTTATAAAAAAAAAAAAAAAAGCCGCTATGATATTCCAAATTTTCATTCAATGGATGACTGATATTGTTGCAAATTCTGGGTGAAAGGGGCACAACTCTTGTCAAAACAATTTTAACTCTAGACTTGATCACAAATCAGACCTTTGCTTAGTGTCATATCGAATTTCATGGAAAATTAGCAAATGTCATGTATGATAATAAATATAACAAGCAATATGAAATTTTCAAAGTCCAATTTTTTAATACAAGTCTCTGTAAAAATTATTGAAAAAAACAGGAACTTGATGTATAGATAGAGCTATAAAATTTCAATAAGTATTAAAATGTACCCTTAAGCAGTCTACAATAAACTATTATTATTTCAAGATACAATTCAATTAGGTTGGAATTTGCAATAGTCTAAAGCTTTTTGAAACCACGAAATTGTCTACTTATAATTGTACACGGATACACTTCTTGATCCCTTACTTTTGTCTTCCTTTCCTACATAACAATACATGTAAAGGTATGTATGCCCTCGATACTTATAAACAATCTTGCAGCACAATTTGAAATGTCAATTTCCTTTCATGTTGCGGTTAAGTGTGGAATCTGGACATCACATCAATTTATTCAATCAACACTAAATTCGCGAAGAAAGTGAAATTCCTTCACAATTCCAACTAGAAAGATTCATCACAAGTAAATTAATCGCGATATAACATATTCATGCATATGCTACACACTTCAGTGCAAAAGATCAGGATACCTTTGTTTACTAATGACAGCTGACCAATTGGATTTTCAAAGGCTCCAACATAAAAGTTCAAAACGCTTGCCAAGAATGACAATGGTGATAGTGGAGGGACTATTCCTTTACCTGATACTAACTTCTCTACAAACGAGAGAAAAATGCTGTTAAACATACATAAAATATCATTCACAGGGTACCTTTACGTACCTTTCGCTAGAGCAACAGTCGATTCATTGGGATCAATAGTGTATAATATGCCCTCATAACGAATTCCTGCCTTTGATATGAGGCTTATTTTACTGCCAAGATATGGAATCCCCCCACTCATGACGCCTTATGACATAAGCGTCCACAATAACGGAGGATGGCGGTGGATTTTTCGACTTTGTGTCTATCGTCCGTAGTCTCTATCAGTCAAAATGGCGATCTATTATGATTGGACGGTAGATGGCGCTAAACTTCAAAAATACTTCCCATAATTCTTGCGATTGAGCATGCGTACTTCAGTTTAAGTTGTGCTGTGGAGTGAAATGGCGACCACGAACAGTCTCGACGATATTTTGTCAACAGAAATCGACGAGAATGCTGTTAATGCTTTAGTTGGTTCCCTGGAGTCACAGCTAGCCTCCACAACACACAAGGACACTCCACATTCTATTTCTGATGCTTCTATCAACAATAACCACATAAGCAATGCGAGTGCTCCGGTAGCATGCACTTCAACTGTGTATTTACATAGCATCCCAACATCAGCTTCGAAAAATATGACAATTCAAAATAATGTAGCATTGAATAATGCAAATATATCTCATCTAAAGGCATCTCAGTCTGAGTCTCAGTTACTAGGTTTAAATTCTATTGTGTCAAATGTGAATTCCAATGAAGGAGGAGATCTGTCAGTTAGTGTCAATAGTATCAGAAGAAACTCGCCAGTGCCTGTGAATCATGTAAGAATTGTTTCTCAATCACAGACCATCACAAACTCACGTAATTCGCCATCTCCATCTGTACCAGGACAGCTTAACAATGTCAGTGTCGCAAGTGTTCGTTCATCAACACCAAATCAAGTTGTTATAAACAATGGACAAAGTTTACCAAATGTGAACAGTACTGTGAATTCTGCAAATAGTGCTCATTTTAATACGGCTGATCATAAACCTGTTATACGGTCTAGACATAACAGTCCGTTAAACCAAATTTCTAGTCAGGATGTGAAACCTAGACCTTCTCAAATAGTGAATATTAAGCATGAACCTTTGGGATCACCTCAGACAGGGGTGTTAAATGTGAAACAGGAGACAGGATCTCCAAGCTCAGGATTCGGTGTTAAACAGGAGCACCAATTAGCAATACAACCTGTGCCTGGTGCACCACACAATGTGCCTCAACCAAATGTTCAGTTAGTGCAGGGAAAAGGACAAGTTGTTACAGGAAATGCAAGTGTGATCACAGTTCGGACACCTGGGCAAACTCATCCATCTCAAGTTGTTATGCAACCTCAAATAATTACAACTCAATCATCTAGTACACAGATGCATGTAGTGTCTGTTAGTGGATGCACTGTTGCCACTCGTCCAACAGGAACAGTTCAAATGACTCAAGGCAAAAATATGAATCCCAGAATGGCAACTGCATCTTTCAGACCTCAGCAAATTAATATTGCACCAAGACCAGGAACAACGGTGTGCTTTTTTCTTTTATTTAAATGTTATTGAATTTTAAATTCTCAAAAAGTATTTTATTCTTATGACAATGAAACTTGTTTGCAACCTTGTTGATTTAAAGGGACATCTACACATTTTGAGTTAAAAAATAGAAAATAACTATGATGAGAGCACTTGTCCTGGGTAAATTAATATTGGCCCCCCCCCCCCAAAGTAACTTATCTAGACTTTAGTTACAGAAAAGTTTACCATGTCTCTTAATCAAAGTCCTGATTATTTCAATTTTACAGCCTTTTATTTTGGGGGAGGGGTTATTTTTATTTATTTATTTATTTTTTTTTAAGTTTTGATTGATTTGAGTCATTGATTAGAAATATAACCCTTTATCTCAATTTTCTGGGTTCAGATCAACAGCTAACTTGGCAATCTGTGTGCACTGAGGTGTGACTAAAATTGGGGAAAATAAAATTTGAACATTTAGCTGGAAATGTGTCTTTGCCTCTATAAGAAGGTAAAAAAAAAAAGGTGTGTTACAGTGTAAGAGGAAAATTTGTCGGTATCGGGGGAAAATTGAGTCTCAGATATGATCATATACATGTACATACGCAAAATTGAAATGTATATATAGGATATCTCTCCAATTTAAGAATTTTCTATCATCTTTGAAAGGAGAAAAATATTTTAAGCTAAATTAGTTTTTTGTCAAATGGGAAAGCTGCCCTCTACATGTAAATTCCGGGAAATTCATTCAAAACTTGCTCAAAATTCATGAAAAAAAAAACGATATTTGAGATTAACCATTATAAAAAAAAATTAAATTGACAGATAATTAATTAAAAACATTCCTGTGCTCTATTGTAATTTTATTTTAGATGTTTTTCATATATACATGTATTAATTTAAACACAATAAAATTATTAAAATAGGTAATGAAAATTTCATGACAGTCTGAATTTAACCAAAAGATGTTATAATGTGCCAACTACTGAAGATAATGAAGGAACATTAATACTGTATAATATTCATAATGATCACATCAAAAATAAAATTTAACTGAGGTTTTGTGAAAATACTGTTTTTGATGATTTATAATAAAGGGGGGGGGGGTGTGTGTGAATATTTATCCTTGGATTGTATACACTAGTGCTACAGGGCTTTTGAAAATTGTCTTACATATATGTACTGGTCTCTTATTTATATGCAATTTTCTTTTGTGTAGGCATGTGCACTATTTAGTGTGGGGTTGCCTTTAAATAATTGTCACTTCATCCTCTTCCAACCAATTGACCAAATATTTGGCTGCAAACTTTTTTTTAGCCTCCTAGAAACTAGCTCTCTCTGAAAAAATATTGGGACAAAGAAGAGAGCTACAGATCTTCGCCAGATATAAAAACTTTCGATTTATGGTGCACAAAAAAATTAGCACGGTTTAGATCTTGTATCATAGTATTTTTGTATTGCCGTCTCCTAAATTTAAGATAAAAAAATTCCCAACATATTGTGGTCAAAACCGTCAAATGTTCCTTCAAATATTCATTAAAGCCCCGCATGACCCCAAAACTCACAACTTCCAAGTTATTTTATTTGTTGACGTAGCCATGTTATGAATCCCAAAATTTATTCCCATTCTCATTGCTTAAAAGCTGGTACTTTTCCCTTTTTGCTTTATAATTCCCAAACAGTGAAAACAAAGCAGGATAGCCTTATTGTTATTTCCTAAGTTATTGTATCTTATGATTGAAGCGTGTTGATATATCTGTGGTTTCTTGCAATTCAACTTCATCAAGGCCAATTTGAATTGAGCTATCCACAAAGTACATTGTCATATTAAATGTTAAATATTCTATGAAACTACAGATCTAAATGTTGTGTATCAGGTGCTTTCTTAAAGTGGTAATTACATGTTCTTCAGTTATTTTCTGTCACATGATTTCAGGGTTGCCAATCTTTCTGATTTGGATCTGATAAAAGAACCCTGCAAAATTGGAAAATAAACAAAATTTTCAATTTTATAGTCAAATTAATCCCAGTTTTGATGTTTGAGGGGGGATGCATTCAACTCTAGGCATTTGAACAGGGTATCATTTTCGGTTTTTGCTAATATAAAACATTTACAATGAATTAGAATTGTTCTGAAATACTTTATTTAAATTTTTTTTTTTTACTTTTTGATCATAATATAAAAAAAATTATCCATAAGACCAAAATGATCAGTAAAAATTTTTGAACCTGGACCAAAAATACAGTGATAGTCCTGGATTTGTAATATTGTCCAGGTGTGGAAACGGTATACATGTACAGTGATCCCCTGCTATATTGCCCCTCGTTACAATGCCAACCCTGCATAAAGCCAAAAAATTTCAAAGTCCTATTGTCCTTCCTCTGTAAAACCCCGTTATAACGCCATCCGCCAATGTATCATAGATACAAATACTATTATATTCACCCCCGCTAATTATCACCAATTACCCTGTATCTACAGTGAAAATTTTCAGTGAACAGGCTTAAGCAATTATCCAGCAGGTAAAGTTTGGAATAGGTGATAAGTTATGTAATTTATAATTATTTGAATTCAAATTTAGCAGAAATCTTAGTAAAGTGAATGCGCTGAAACCATATTATTGCAAACTACATGCATTACACTATTTGGTGAATTGTTTTGACCAAAATATCGGACCAATTGTGGTACTCGGTGAAGCTATTCGCTTGATCAGGGAGGGGGGTATATAGGTTTCGCCCTGTCTGTCTGTCCAAAATATGTTGTCCACAACTCCTCATAAATGACTTGCAGGATTTTGATGAAACTTTATGAAGTGTTAGATTACATAATGGAGATGTGCATATTGTCAGGAATATGAATGTTTGGACCTAATCATTTTTCACCAACATATGCCTCAATGCATTGTCCACAACTCCTCCTGAACAGTATACTAGATGACCAATTGATTAGACAATTTCTGGTTTGATCTGAGGAAGTCTGTTTTGTTCATTATATAGTGTGCCCTTGGGGGGTATTAGTCCCAAAGGACAGTTCTGGTTTCGAACTTGGTTTTAAATATATCAATTAGAAAACAGCCATTCTTTTAAACATCACATTAACACCTTCACCTGGAGCTTTCTTAGTTTGTAAGATTGAATTGATTCAGAATCAGTGAAATTTTATGGAAGGGTAGGCCTTTAGTCATTTATATTTTGGGGCATATTTTGATATGAATGCAGGAAAATTGGACATTTTATGATTGATTCAGGTAATATTGCATTGAGAATGGAATGTTGCAGGGCTTGAGCTGTGAGTCGCCATTTGCGCCAATGGCGAAAAAAATTCAAAATTGGCGAAAAAAAATCTCAAGTGGTGAAAATAACTTTATCAAGTACTTCAACTTTTTATTCTTTCCACAAGTAGGCATTATGAATGGATATAAAAAAAAAAATAGGGTGTGTTTTTCGCCGCTCGAAAGTGGCGAAAAGAAGTTTTGGTCCAGTGGGAGCCCTGGAATGTTGATATTATTTGGATTTGGGAATTTTACTCGCTTACTAAATCCTCTTGGCACTATGTTGCATAAATATATAAGCCGTTGTTCCGGTTGCCTTTTCTTAGCCCATGTTTTCAATTTACCATGTCTTCAGCTAGCTGTCTTCATCTCTCTTTTTCCTCCGACTTCATGTTTTTATTGGAGATACCTCCATATCTTCACCCAACTGGTGTCCATTGCATGGCCATGTTAGGTGTGTCACAGTCTTCCATTCAGTGCTCTAGAATTACACTCTCCCGTCACCGAGTGAGCTGGTTTTTTTTCCGATCGGGAAGAGTGATCACCCCTACCTGCTCACCCACGTTCGGAAAGCGTTTTTAATGCCCCCGTGATCGAAAGATGGGGCATTAATTGTTTTGTCTTCTGTCATTCTGTCTTCTGTCATTCTGTCTGAAACTTTCACCTTGGCTATAACTTTTGAAATGGTAAGTGCTAGGGCTTTGATATTTCACAAATGTATGTTCGCTTATGACAAGACTTTTCTGTGGGTACCAAAGTTTTTGAGCCTCCTGACCTTGACTTGAAGTTGACCTACTTTTCAAAACTTTAACCTTAGTTTATAACTTTTGAATGGTAAGTACTAGGGCTTTGATATTTCAACATAGTATGTTTCTTATGACAAGATCCTTCCGTGGGTACCAAACATTGGTTGACCTCCTGACCTTGAAGTTTTGACCTACTTATCAAAGACTTTTACCTTAGCTATAACTTTTGAATGATAAGTACTAGGGCTTGATATTTCACAAGTAATGTTTCTTATTACAGTCATGGGTACCAAACATTTTTGACCTCCTGACCTTGAACTTGAGTTTTGACCTACTTTTTCAAAAATTGAACTTAGCTATAACTTTTGATGAGCAAGAGTTAGGCATTCATATTTCACATGTGTATTCTTATGACGAGTCAGTGTTCTCCCCAGGCCCTTTTAGCGCTGTTATTTTACAAGCGCTATTGAGGTTTCAGCACTGTTTGCTATCCTAAACAGTGCCTCTGCTATAAGCTACCAGCACTGTCCTATAAAGGTAATTTAGATTGTGTAAATTGTGATGGTAAATATCTTGTAAGAAGTCAAGTCAATAGATTTTTTCACACCATAGCACATTTTATGTTGCATAATTAATCCTGTAGCAGTTAAGCAATATTAAAAATGTTATCAATGAATGCTTCATATAAACATCATGAAGTTAGTAAATTATACAAAGATCAATGTAAACAAATTTAAACATGAAAAAAACCTTAAATCGCAACGACGCGTTTCACAACAAGCTCTATAAGGTCGTGTCGCGCGCTCTAAAATACATGCGCTATCAAAAAATCCTGGTGGGGAAGAACAACTGGAGTCCTTTTATCTGGTATCCAAAATGTTTGAACCTTGACCTTAAATTTTGACGCTTACATTTTAAAAAATTAACATTGGCATACCTTTTGAATGGTAAGGGATAACCTTTCATATTTCACATGCCATAATCCTTATGAAAGCCCCTTCCACTAGCCATGTGGAATAGGGGGCATTCGTGTTTGCACAAACACATCTTTTCGAAATATTATTATCGTTACAAAAAAGACTAACAAAATATGGTAGTGATCAGGTTGTGTCAAATATGCCGAAAGCACTTTCAAAAAAGTCATGCAAATATTATATTTTTCAACACTGCGATCGTGAACGCTTTTGTCAATTGTAGGCCATCAAGAACGAAAATCAAACCCAGAAACACAAATAAACGATAGTAAAATAAAAAACCGGGACGGAAACAGAAAATACTGCGAAACATGGTTAAGGTTTAGTTTTTTGTTTGACCTACGGACTTTCGTTGTGTGTACTTGTATTATGTTTAAGCGATTTGGGTGACGTAATGACAAAGTGGGTGGGTGAGTGAATTTTAACCTGCCACTTCACCCGTGGGTGAGTAAAAAATTTTAAAAATCCTAGAGCACTGCCATTCCAAGAATGTGCCCGATCAAGGGTTATCTTACCTCCTTGATTTCTACGGTTAGGATTCCTCTCAACATAATGTTGTAAAATAACATAAACTCCTTTACATTTAAAGCAGTAGCCAATTTATCTTTTTGGAATATGATTGGTGTCGTCCTATGTAAATTCAGAAGTTTTGTTTTCGTTAGCTGGGTGTTGAAAAATATTTTTCTACTTAAAGAAAACTTGTTCCTAGAACTCCTCCTTCATTTGATGCAGTAGCAAAGAGTGTTAGTAGGAAAAGATAAAATAAGACAGATGGATGGACAGACGGGGGTATCAACAATATATCCAATCTTTCTTTAGAAAGTACTGGTATAAGTATGAAGGTTTAACTGGAATGGAAATTCCAAACGTCCTTTTGCGGCAATTTTTACAAAAATCATGTTGAGAGGGAATCCAAACTTTATGGAGCCCTTGTTTTCTTTCTTGAAATTATATTTGTGAAACATAAGTAAATAATTGTGTTTTTCTAAATACATATAATTCTGTAAAACTGATTAAAAAGGGTTTATTGTCCATGGAAGCATCTGTGCACTTGCATTTATTTACAAGTGTATGTCAATCATTTTACTACTTAATATGATAATGAAAGTCCTGAAAGGGACTACGTCGCTACACAATGCTATCTTTTATTGAGTGAACTCTGCCATTACGCCAACAAAGCTCCATAGGACTATGTATACATATATGATGCATTTCATATTGTAAGCCTGATGAATAAGTGAATGGACTTTTTCATGTGAGTTCTGAACATAGTATGATTAGATTTTGGGAGACATGGGAAAAAGTTTTAGTGTTTTCAATAATAGTAATTTTTATTTTACATTGTAGCAAAACATGATTAACACTGCCCCCTGGTGTTTCAGATACCTCCTGGAGCTCAGCTGGTGAGAAACTGAGCAAGGACAGTTGGGTTTTGTTGTCATCCAGCAACCCAGCTACCGTCAGCAATGCATGGCACCGGATGTTTGTACGGGTAAGTGTTGATAATACTTTAAAATCATTGTCTGGGGGATCAGAGCAGGTATCATATTCATGAATCTAAAACACAACAAAAATATACAATTTAAAGAACTATTTTCATTTGAACTGTGTAAAATTAAATAGATTACACCAACACATCATCCGAGATTGCAACAAGTAAAATTTTATTTAGTTGAACCATTTTGAACCATAGCCAGCTGCCATTGAGATCTATCATTCATATAATTGAATGTATAGGCTGGTGAAACTAAACAATCCACCTTTCATTTGCATTTGTTTTGAGAATGATTGTTTAGTCATATTGAATTTGGCTTTTGGCTGTATTATTAGTAGAACATCGTTGTGGACTGGCTTACCAAAAGTAAAGAGTTCCCAGTTTTGGAGGTTTTTGTCATCATGGAGTGGGTAACGAGTGTGAATTCATCAGATCGTGTCAATAAAACTGGTAATGGTCCTGTACCATGTTCATTTAATATAATGAACAAAAACTTGAGATAATCATCACAGTTAAATTTTGAAATATGTTTTGCTACAGCCGTCAAGTTCTGCTAGCCCGGTTCGCCCTCAGCAGATTGTGACAGTACAGCCCCCTAACTCGGCTATCACACAACAGGGGATTCCACGACAGGTTCATCTTAGTACGGTGGTCACCACTGCTACCCCGGTACCTAGCCTGGTCCGCACATTAGCCCCAGGGCCAGCCATTCACTCAACACCATCAGGTAACATATACAACTACTGCCAAATTCAGTAGTAGTGGTAGATTTATAATTGAAGAAGAATTTTTAACATGGATCCAATTTTAGTAGTTTTGGCAAGTTTGCTGAGATAGCTGAAATTGGATAATGCTAAAAATTCTGGCATGCTGTTATGGAATATTAAAGTTATCTTTCTTGGCAGTCCTAATGCACATGGCAAAGCAATAGAAGTATTAATATCATTAAAGTCACACTTCTTTTTATTATTTCAAATGATTAGATTCTTAAAGAACTGCAGGATGATTTCGATGTGGCCAAAAAAAAATGCATTATTAAAACACGTTTTTATCTGTCATCAAAAACTCGGAATCTCAAATGAATCTTCAGAAACTTATTGAATCACATCTGATACACAAGCACTAAAACTCAAATACACATGCATAAATCGGGACTGTTTCAGATGTCTAGTTTTATGACAGTTTTGTATGTCAGTACACACAGATACACAATCACTAAAACATTACATATTTATACACATGCATAAATCGGTACTATTTCAGACGTCTAGTCTTATGGCAATTTTTATTGTACGGCAATTGCTGTAGATGCATGCATGGAAATAAAATGTTTTTAATTATTAGTAATTATGTTATTGTATGCACCTTTAAATCCCTATTAAACCTAATGCTAGATGCGATAACATTGTCTAATCAGTACATTCAGATGAAAAGAACAGACCGATGCAATTCCTCCGGTTTATGGTTCTTAAGCTTAAGTTCTTGCAC